>CANYBF012250799.1:0-12215 GCA_948192965.1 Dalechampia spathulata
ATTTTCATGTGGATACTCTTGGAGGCTACCTACTTTGGTGGTTTTTGGTTTGTTACAATCATAAATGAGATAGAGATCAAGAACGAAGGAGAACTGCATTGATATGTAAGAGTTACTATCTTATGCCATATCTAATCTCTAATTTAGTTTTCATGTGTTTTGATGCAAAGATCTTCTCTTGGTTTGCTGACTTAAATAAAAAATTTTAAATTTCTTCCGCTGCTTAATAATATAGCAAACCAACACTAAATGCATAATAAAGTGTGTTAGATCATGCCCTAAATTTGATGTTTCATGTATCATAATCTTTATTCCTAAAATGGCCAGGCATTCTACTCTAGCCAAAGATTCCTGAATAAAAAATATTACATGGATTAATGAGATAAAACCCCTACATTTAATCTAGGGTGGTGAATCCTTTATTGATAAATAAATACCTTCAACTTCTTTATACTATATCCAACCTCTAAGTTATGAATGCCTCTTATGGATGAATAAAACATAGTGATCCATAATTAAGATAACCTTATTATATCAAGTCTTCAAGATACTTACACTACTGATATGAGTGAGATATACTTCTTAGATATAGATTAATCATCGATGTGAAATCTCACTGGCAAGGTGTCCAATGAATCAGTCCCAAACTACTTAGCCACATATTCACTTTAGATAACTCTTATCATGATGAATGAGAATCACCTTAAAAGGAAGTATAATATGTGTTGATCTTAATCGCATTAATAATATCCATTCTTATTAAAACATTGATCAGGGATAACTTAGATATTGAACATTTACATACGATAAGAATCTCATTTCATAAACTCTTTATGAATTCCTTTGTACTGTTCCAATATCTTAGAATTCATTATTTAGTTAATAACCTTTCAAGTACACTGAATAATGAATAACGCCTTTTATTGATAAATTGTTCAATACAATAAAACATAATACTCTAGAGCATATACTAACAAGTTTAACATGATTGCATATGTGTAAGGAATTAATTTATGTATGGTAGGTTCATGAATAATAAAAGAAAGAATTAAGGGAGATAGGTTGTGCTTGAGAAGCCTATGTTAGTGAATGCATAACATATATGGATAAGTGAATAATTTATGATTTATCTTGATTGTTTTAAATGGAATATTATACAAACTCATATGTATAACAAAGAATCATAAGCTATCTTATATTATAGAGTCTTTATGCATATGAATGTGAATGATCTTGAAGTGGTCAAATACTATATGAGATTAAGCTAATATATAAGAAACTATTAAGATTGCTAAATACATGTTAGCATGTTTATATGGCCGGAAAGTTTATGTGGAAAGGGTGACTAAACATGTGGGAATATTGTAGAGGACATGTAATGTGACTTAAACTTGCTTGAAGAAGTAAGGATTAATATATGCTTATCCTTGCATATACACATGATCAATTGCTTAACATTAAGAAATAAATATTAGCACTTTTAAAACATTTATAAGTCAAATTAATGGATTGAATGGTTAGCTATAATTTTACTTTAAAAATAAGTGACTACAAAAGAAAAAGGACAAGAATTAATAGTCATTTCTTGTATTTGAGGGGTGTATGACACGAGAGCTAATTGTTGCATTAATGAAGTATGCACATGTATCTAATTTTGCACAAATAAATCTAATAGTGTGACTAAAAATACATTAATCAAGGGGAAGCTTGAGAAGTCAATTTATATACTTGTGTATATGTGTAATTTTGATTATACATGAAATCTATTAGAACTGCCATGATTTTATTGAACTATGAAATTAGGCCTTATACTAGTAGATAAATGCATATGACATTACTAAAACATGGTTATCTAGTGATTATTTTATATGAAAAATGAAAATAAATCAATAAGGTAACATTTATTTTATGCTTAAGATGTTAAGGAGGAAAGCAAAATAATATAGTAAGGCATACTACATTGATGAATAAGATAATTAATTAATTAAAGATATAGGAAAGTGTTACCAAAGTAGTAAAAGATATCATAGCTATGTTCTTGAAAAAAAATATACATAAAGACTATAATAAATGGCATAAATACCAATAATAAATTATTAATAATTATAGGATTTAAAGTTGCATGGAAATGTCTTAAATTAAGACTATAAAGAGTACACTTATGTGAGGTACTGGTTAAGTGAATTTATACATAACATAGATTAAATGATTTGTGAAGGGCATGGTGTAGCACCTACATTTTCACGGCTTTAAAATGTTGAAAAATTAAATAGAAGGTTGGTTAAAAAATATGTGTGGTTATGTCAAGGAATTAATTTATAAAAATAGAAGTATGGAAAGTTAAAAGATAGTGCATTAAACCATAGATTTGGTTTCTAACAAATGATGATGTACATGATTATATGAATTAAGGATAACTAATTATTTATTATTGTAATACAAAGAAATTAAGGGAAATTTACCATTTTAGTGTAAAAAAATAAAAAAAATTCCTTTTTAATGTAAAAGGGAAAAAAATTCCTATTTTGATGTGAAATTGTACCTAGTTGCCACTTTTATAGACAACTAGATGATGTGGCAATTTTTAGCTAACGTGGTGAGGTAGGTGGCATGCCAAGTGGTGGAGTGAGGTTATGGCTGCCATTCATATTGACAACCAAGTGGTTATTCCACTTTCCAAGGCACAAAAAAATGTAAATTTATTATTATATTATTATAATTAAAATAATAATTTAGTAATAATAATTTTATTTTATAATTTACTAATGATTAATTTTATTTAGTAATATTATTAATAAAAATGGTATAATTATAATGTAATGATTAAAAAATGAGTAGGTATAATTATTAGAAAAAATTTATTAAATTCAGAATGTAAAAATTATGAAATTGATGGTCAATGATTATAATAATAATAAGAATGTAATTATTGTTACTAATAATGTAATTACTATTAGTATTGATAATAATAATAATAATATAAAGTATTTGTTAATATTAAAGATTATTAAATTTAATAATATGAACATTAATTATTATTAATATTAATACTAAGTAATATTAGTAATAATAATAATATTATTATTGTTATATTATATTACAATAATATATGGAATAATATTAAAATTATAATAATAATTATCATTATTATTATAATAAAAATAATAATATTATTATCATTATTATTAACAAAAATAATTATTATGATTTATGTAGTATTACTAGTTTTAATAATTATTTATTAACAATAATTAGTATTATTAATAAATGATTTGTAGTGTTTTATTATTAGTATGAGTGTTTCATTATTATTTATTGGTAATATGTGGATTAATACTACTACTTCTACTACTACTACTACTACAACTACTACTACTACTACGGTATTATTATTTGTAAGTAATATTTATTATTGTTATTTATATGATATGTATGAATTTATATTAGGACGATTGGTATATTGACCATTGAAACCATGTGACAAATTTAATATTTTGAAGCTAGTGATTAAAGATAAGTAATATGAGTTTAATAAGTAACCATATTGCCATTGTATTCATAACTCAATGCATATCATAAATTCATAATATGACACAAAACTCATTGCTTATATTCATCATATGTAGAAAATCCAACTGCAAGAATTTGTACTAGCACGAAACTATGTTATGGCTAGGTAAGCTCAATGTGCTCCAGAAAGTAGTTGAACAATCATTGTCAAGAGAATTGTAGTAGCGTATGAGGTATAGTCTATGAATAGCCATATTAACGATAGAATCTAGCAGGACTATTATGTCCAGGAGCTCTTAATCTAGCCAGTGGGATATAATTAATATATGTTCTCACTGTCACATGCTAATTATGTCACCATGGTTAGGTCCATCAGATAGTATTCTCTAAGATGGCTCCCATCTATTCAACCTAAGCATCCAATGTAAACGTCTTTGCCTTAGGGAAGGTGTAACTTATCCTTATATGTGTTTGGAGATGATATCTTTATACATCACCTTTTAATGGTGGCAAGATTCCTAACTTCTTATGAAGCCAAATCTAGTAATTTAATTGAAGTAAAGGAAAAAAAATAAATGTGATGAATTGAGAATGTTATAAAAGTGGCCATCTAAAAATAAGAAATATGTGATAAGCAAAAAACATGTAAAGGAAGGTTAGATGGTGTACTTGGAGCAATAGAAAACTACCACTGAAGTGGTTAGACTATCCTAGCTTAACTTTATCAAGTCTGAGGATTGTCTCTACAATGTTCATAAGAAAAAGGGTTCGACCTTACTCCATTTGATCGTTGATCGGTCCAAACATAAGATCCTTATTACCGGATGGGTTGATGAACATGAATTATGCTAATAGTCTAAAAGTAACAACTCTGAGCCATGAAGGGGAGGTTGGAGAGGTTGGTAACTTATGGTTATAAAGCTAAAAAATTTTGGTGATATCTATAGACCCCTTTATAGTCAGCAATGAAATCGCTATAGTGGGGCTAACATCGAATGCTTTTAATGAGATACAGAATAACTTAACCAATATGAAGTGGCATAATTAGCATTTCAATCATATTGCATAAAACTCCAACGACATATCCAAACTGAAACACATGGTGTACTAGATCCCAGAATTAAACTGTTGCATGTAGAAATGCATAGTTGATAAAGATTTGGTAGAATGTCTTTAGAGAATGGAGTTCAAATCAGCTAAGTCAGTTCCATTGAGTATCTTCCCATTGACAGATGGTAGCATAAAAGATACATAATGATTTTTCAATCATTTTACACTCTTAAAAAAAAGAGCAGCGTTAATAGATTAGTCAAATAATTCAAATTTCGTAGTAAGAATTATCATTATTTATAGCATTATTGTTATGGTTATCATAATGGTTATCCTTAACGTGTTTATTGTCATCATTACTATGATAATCATCATAATAACATCATTAAATAAGTTATTATAACTTAATATAATTTCACTAAATAAGTTTTATTAAATAATTTCATAATCATTATATCATGTTAATTAATATAATTTCATCAAGTAAGTTTTCAGAATATGAAGATACACTTATATTAAATAAGTTGTTATAACTTAAATGGAGGAAAAAAGATCATCATAATAACATCATTGAATTAAACTACATTTCAGAACATCAACAGATGATAAAATATCATTACATTAAGTAAGGTCTTACAACATGAAGATATTAGTAAATACGTAAATAAAAAAATTTAAGTGCCACAATCTCTTTTTTTGATTCTAGATCTGAGACCCATTTGCCTCATAATATTTCTACGATCGGTATCCATGTGTATATAATAAGAATCATGTAAATAATGAGATCCAATAGCAGCACCAACATCATCATAGTGATCATCATTATCATCATCATCACCAGCATGATCATTTTATTCATCTCCATAATTAATAGGAATGGTAGCACCACATGGAGTACTATAAGTTGAATGAAAGTATTTAGGATATGGTTCCAGTTGTTATGAATTTGAGGCAAAGAATAGATAAGAATAAGGTTTAGAGTTAGGGTTTGGGGTAAGGGTAATAGGTTGGTTTGATGGAAAAGATTGTGTGGACCATTGGCTGACTAATGGTGGGATGTATGAAGAAGACTCTCCTTGTTGAAATGTGGTGGGATAAATGGAAAAGAGTATACAAATTAGGATGTTGGAGAGAAAAATGGAGCTAATGGGCTGACTCCAAAATTTGAAGCAAAAGATGGCCATAATGGTCCGGGTTGACAAGATACAGTTGGTGGAATCGAGACATCCTAATATTGATGACAATGTTGACTGGTATGTTGTGAAGGACATGAAGATGTAGGTTTAACTTAAGGATAGTTAACTGATCCAAGGTTTGATTGAGAATGTGGCATTGTTATTAAACGACGTTGTTCTTATAATGTTGCTTGACCACTACGACCAAGTTGTTAAGCTAATTACAATCGAGAGCTTAATGAGATATGCTTGAGGGTGTTAGCCTACATAAATCATAATGTAAAATAAGTTAGTATATTAGATATACAACATTCGATTAGAGCTATAAGAGTTATAGGATTAGATGTTTACAGAAGCTCTAAATTATATACCCTTAGGCAAGATCCACCTTCTTGTAACTTGACAGTACCATTCCATGTATTTAAAATGGTATTGCATATGTGGAGAAGCAACAGGAGCTTGAACAATTCTTTGAATGCAATTATCCTCTGATGCTATCCACCTTGAATGTCATTCCATCCAATTAACACACGTACTATGCAAGTTAGATTGGTGTAAATCTTCAGTCTGTAAGGGTGGATGAGGGATGGACTGCAATAGTTCAAATTGATGGATGACTCTATCAGGTTGGTGCTACGCAACTATATGAATACATAACATTGGAACAATCAACCTCCAAATATATTGGCCTTGTAAGCATTGAGGAGGTAGAGCATCCAAAACATTATGTTAATAAGGCTCCTAAATTATCTAAAATATCATACAATTAGTTTATCAGGTATAAAGACATATAGATAACATCATATATGTCTATAAAATTTTTGAAATATATACATCATCCGTCCATTTGCTATTTAAGGTTTACGGTCTTGGTTTAGGGTTTACAAGTAGTTTATCTATATTAATTTCATATTTATCAATGCTTTTCAAATCTTGATTATTATATTTGTCTCATAATTCATTTTTAAAATACATGTTTATAATGTATTGTTTACAATTTATATTTATCTTTTATGATTTAGGGTTTCGATTATTACACATATACTAACTTTAATTAATCTTTTCTTACAAGTTTGACTAGTAAATTCATCCTTCTTTGTAAAGAAAACCTATGTTAGAAGTTTCTACGATTATTTATATGGGCTTTAGTCTGGTAATTTCATGGCTAAGGTCTCGCGCTATAGTTCGATTATCCACTTTGGACTATACCTTGAATATATCCAATCAAGGAATAGTGACGTTCAGTAGTACTTTGATAGCGAGTGGTGAAAGCAGATTCGTGTTCTCGAGATGTCAAATTGAGACTAAAGTAGTAGCTCACCCATAATCACATGGTTATTTGGGGATAAAATGCAAAGTTATAATATATGTCATATAATTCACTCATACTTTCATTATCACCCACCAATGTTACGACTCTCATATAGAATTTTACTATGTTAATTGATCAATTATTCTTACATATGCATTTTACATCCATTTAATTACCATACATATACGTTACAACAAACCATAATACATACTAAACAATAAATAGAAGAGGATAGAAAGGAAATAGAGGTACAAACTATATTACATAACTACAATTAATTGGAAATTTCAAATAAAATACATAACATAATATATTGTAAGTGGATCAATAATAGTAATACAAGTCTAAAGAATTAATCATATATTAAATCCCTCTAAATAATTTTTGTATCATATTTTCTATTCAATTACCATATTAATTACATCTATATTTCATTAATTCTTAATTTTATATTTCATACATTAACGCATTACTTATTATAATTTATTACTGACATTATAATACCAATGTACTTCATTTTTATTTATTATTTCAAATACTAACTATCATTCACATATACTATCATATTATTAGTTAATCTTACTAAATTTTATCTTCATTTTTTAATTATAAATATATTTAATTTATTTTTCTAATTTTTACAAAAACTTAATGATAATATATTAATTATTTCAAACATATCATTTTAATTATAATTTTCATGAAAAAATATTTTTAAAATTTAAATACGTTACATTCTTCATAATTCTATCAATTTAATATGATATATACCGATATTCTTATTATTAATTTCATGCACACATTATTAAATTTCTTGACTATATATATTATATTACTCACCCTTTAAGTCCAAACTCTGAATTGTGTACAATCCTTCACAGTATCTCCCTGTAACTTATACAATATAAAAGACTCATCATCACAAACAATTAAAACAAATTTACTTTATCATGTTATTAGATAATTCAATTACTTTATTTTCATAAGTTATTGATTAGCATACATAAATCAAATAATTTATTTTAACGAACCACCTTCTTGTTTTAATAAATACATATCGATAGTATTACATACTTTTATTCACAAACTAAATAATAAGTAACTCTTATTTATTTATGTTTAAAATACTTTTATTATTTATCTAATTTATTCAATTTATATGAAATATTATGTTCATAATTATTATGTTATTTTTAAAATACTTTTTTATATAATAACACTTTCATAATTAATAGTTATATTTTTTAATAATATGCATGCCCCTCTATTTTTTAAATCACATCCATGATCTTGTAATTTTTTAATAACATATATTCTTACTAATAATATAAATTTATTAATTTATAGCATATTTATCTATAATTACACAATTTTTAAATAACTTATATCCCAAGTAATAATATTAATTTCTAACTAATTTCTAACATACATCAACCATTATTTTTAATGTTTTAATTTCTATAATTTAGATGTAACTTCATTTTCATTTTTTTATTACATTATAAATATAATGTCAAAATTTTATATTAATATTATATTTTATTCACATGCACAATAATACTAACAAAAATAAATTATTTACCTTATTAATGTACTAATATAGCTTTTCCAACTCCAAATAACTTATATACTTCAAAAAAATAATGTGAAAAATTAATAATAACTATCATTTAGTATTCTTCAACAATATTTAACAAATTATTACAGTTTTTAAAATATTACTTTACTAATCCTTATATATTTTTTATTATTTTCATCTCTCCTTCATTTTTTAAACTTCATTCCAATTTTAAATTCTTACTAACTAATTCATATTTTTTATCCAAACATAAATGCTTGTAATATATATATATATATATTACATTTTATTTTATTTCTATTTATAATATTTTTATAATAACATTTCATAAAATATTATATCTATTTTTTTATTCTCTTTATTAAATAGTAAAATGAGAATGATGATATTTGAATACATCAAAAACATATAACAATTTTTATTAACTTTATTTTTAAAAAAATTAATAATAACAAATAAACATAAGAAAATCAATTTTTTTCCAAAATTAATAATAATTAAACATAAGAAAATTAAATTTTTGAAAAAAAATTAATTTCATTTTTTTCAAACATCATTAATTTCATTTTTTTCCAAAATTTAATTCAACATAAGAAAATTAATTTTTTCCCCAAAATAATTACTTAATTTTTTTTTGAAAATTAAAAATAATTAAACATAACAAAATTAATTTTTTTCAAATATTATTAATTTAATTTTTTCCACAATTTAATAATAATTAAACATAACAAATTAATTCTTTTTCTAAAATTAATAATAATTAAACATAAGAAAATTAATTTTTTTTAAAAATTATTATTTTCATTTTTTTTGAAAATTTTCAATTTTATTTTTTTCAGAAAATTAATTAAACATAAGAAAATTAATTTTTGTCCCAAAAATTATTAATTTAATTTTTTTCAAAAATTAATTTTTAAAAAAATTATTACTTAATTTTTCCTAAAATTACTATTTTCATTTTTCCCATGAATTATTAATTTAAATTTTTTCTAAATTTAATAATAACTAAACATAAGAAATTTAATTTTCTACCAAATCATTAATTTAATTTTTTCCAAAATTATTATTTTATTTTTTTCATCATTTTCTCTTTCCCCTATTTTTTTTTACTTCCATTATTTTTACACATTTTTTCTTAATTTTTACATATTTCACCTCTCAAATATTTCAATTCCTTTTTTCTAAAAAATCCATTACATTTTATATAACATATAATATATCTAAGATATATATTTAAAAATTTCTAATGATAATCAATAAAATTTCATAATAAATACAAAATAACTATATAAAAAATACATAATATATATACGTTTATTCATGATATAAATATATCTACTTATCACAAAATATAATAATCATAAATAAATAAATAACATCATATATATTCATAATAAATACACATTTAACATTTACTATTATAAATTCAAATAATAATTTAAAAATATCATCTTAATAGGAGAGTCACAAATACATTCAAATATTAAACCCACTCTAAGATACGATAAAACTAAACAGTAATTTTTATGAAGGAATAAGGGAAGGGAGGGAATGAGAAGGAAGGGAGGAAAATTAAGGAATTGCTTCAGGAAGGGGGGGAGGGGAGGGAGAAATGCTTCAGTTGGGGTATAGAGAAGGGGAATTAAATGAGGAAAGAGGGGAATTAAATAGGGAAAGAGGGGGAATAAAGCTGGTCACTAATCATAATGATGGCTAAGTACACATGGTAGGCAGGTGACAGGGGGCAAATTGCACAGGAATTAACACATGGCAAGGGGTAGCAGACGACAATAGAGGGAAGTAGAGGGGTAGCAGAGTGATGAGACAAGTTGACTTGGAAACCACTTCTACTGGCATCCATAATTATGAATTTTATTTAAAACAAGTTATAAATGACATTCAATAGTAAATATCAAGTAGGGTGTGAATGATATATGATGCTAATGATATGCTTACAATTACAACACCTCTTTTATATAGTTTATGATTTATAATTATTGAATTATAAAATGAGATTGACTTGTAAATGAATGATTGTCTAACGAAAAATGTGTTACAACATAGTTACAAATTAATGATTTAATTTTCATATGTTTATTAAATGATTATCATGTCTATAAAGGGGATATTATTAAAATAGGAATGAGTGCATTTAGTAGAATAATTACTTATGATTTTAAAAATGATTGTTGAATATTGGAATGGTTATATATGGAATACCCATGCATCATGCTGTCAATATTTTATTCTTCATGCATATAAATGCATAAATATATATGGAACAATGGAAACGATGATGATAAGGTTCTATTTTATTATGAGGTTGGTTGATATTGTTAGATTATACTTATTTTCAAGGTTGGTTGATACCATCTCTTTTTGATAAGATTATATTTATTTATGAGGTTGGTTAACACCATCCCTCCTTGATGAGCTTATATTCATTTTTGAAGTTGGTTAATACCATCCCTCTTTAATGAATCTGTGATGAGATTTACGTTTCTAAGGTTGATTGATATTATCCCTCCTTAATGAGTTATGATATTCTATGAGGGTGTGAATGACATAGATGATGAAATGGAGAACATTGATAAGTCATTCATACCATTTGCATAATACATTATAGTTTGATAATAAGTAGTAATGTGTTAATGAGATGATAGGTGTTGAAAAGCTAAATCAAGATGAAATGAAATATTAAGAACATCATAAATATGTTCATATAGACATGATATGTTTTGCTATGTACACAAGGAAATATATGATATAATATCTCTATGAGTTCTTATTATGTGCAAAATACATATACATGCTTTATCTTATTACAATTGTTACACTTTTATGCACCACCAAGTTTTATACTCATGCTAGGGTATGTTGGTAGAGTACTGGGATCAATGAAGCATCAATACAATCAAACACCCCAAGATGTTATACAAACCTTAGATATATATTTTGATAAGTGTAACATATTCCTAACAATTATTTTTATTAAGCAACTATCATTGTACAATTATGAGTAATCAATATTTTATGTATGTATATAGATTGAAAATATTAAAAGTTTATATGTACTAATTAACTGAATAACTTGTTGATATGTACTTCAAAAGTGTATATGCAATGTCACGTCTTCTGGCTACGTAACATGCTCCCGTCGAATGATTACCAATTCCCATTAAGAAAATTAATAATCATCCAACAAGGGATTCCATACATTCTTAACTAGTGTGTAAAATTTTTTTTTTTAACAGATAACAAATATATAGCATTTAGCTCCGTGGTTCTATAAACATTCCTTATTTCATCCAAACCATATTTAGCGTCATATTTATACACACATTATTACAAGTTTATAGAATCTCCATGTTTGATGTACTGCCAAAGTACTTATTTAAAATCTTGCATGATTATAACTTTTAAGAAGTCTTTTAGATAAATTACCACACGGACGTTGATGGTCCTGCTGCTGCCACTAAAGTTTCTCTTCCGCGGCTTTGCTAGTCCCTGTGTTTATCAATGGACAAACGCTGAGTATAAAACTCAGTGGTGCTAGTTAAAACATTTAATACAATCCAACAAATCATAT
>CANYBF012252062.1:0-13777 GCA_948192965.1 Dalechampia spathulata
CACCATAGGCATTCCATACTCATGCATCAAATACAAATCATACACGTAGCTATCCTCATAATCATACATACATACACACATTTATACACATACATACATCTATACATCCAAACTCCTAGGGTCCTAGACGCGGGCGTAACAGATCACCTATTTCATTTTTGGGCAATATGAGTCTAATGATACTGTTACTGGCTCTGACCTCATTTTTCTGCATTTCATGGTCACGGGCACACCCATTCAGTCTGGACGTTGGCTTCAGACCTCTTTCTATGAGGTCGATGTCCAAAAGTAGTATGGCAAAGCTATTCTATTCGGTCCTATTATTCATTACATCTGCCAGCAGCTGCATGCTTTTCTTGCTACTTCTCCCACTCCTAGATCGAAAGGTCCTAATCTTGATCTCTCATTCATCGAGCATTCTATGCTTTTTGAGTTTGTTTCTGGCAAGTACGTCATTCATTCAGAGTATATCTCTAGACGTCTCGAGCATCTACAGTCATTGGGTCTTCCCAATGACACTATTTCTCTCTATATACGATGGGCTATAGAGATTTATCGGCATTTGCAGGTTCTCATCCCGAAGGATACTCCTGCAAAGCTTCGTATTGAGTTTGACTCTTCTGACGCCATACGCCAGATGGCTCTGAGCCGTAAACGTCATTATCATTTTCAGGGTGGATCGTCTTCATCTATTGTTATCCTTAATCCCCCTGCTCTTGCTGCTACTCCCATACAGGATCTGGCTGCTACTATTGCTGTAGCTACTCCTTCATTTGCTGAGTCAGTTTTACAGCAGCTTACTGCCATCACCACTTGACTTGATCGTCTCGATGTCATTGAGCACCATCTTGATCGTCTCAATGCCATTGATAGATACCTCAATTCTATAGATTAGTGCTTAGATCAGCAAGCTGTCGAGTCACAGGAGTTCCAGACGACCACATCAATCACTCTATAGTCCATCAGTCTCTTACCATACCCATTTATTCCTCCGCTGAGTCCTCCTCCTCCTCAGGACCTACAGTGACCATTTTGATATTGTCAAAGAGGGAGATGTTTTTGATTTAGGTCTAGTTAGATAGTTTTGATTTTCTTTATTATTTCATTATCATTATTGCTATGGTTAGTGTATTGGATGATCATTGTATTCTGTTTCTTTGCTCTGATCAGTGTATTGAATATTTTTTGAGTATATATGACATATGATAATTATTCAGTTCATTATTCTATTTTACCTATTCTTATTATTTTTATTTTTATTTGCTCTAATTATGACTTAGTTTGATAACACTCTGATCATATGTTCTGTTTAACACTCTATCATATGCTTTGATAATATAATTATGTATATTGGTCTGATCAGATATTATGCAGTTTTCTCTGATCATATGCTATGTATTTTGACATTATCTATTTGTGTTTTTCTTCTTTTCTTTGTGCTTGATTGATTACTTAGCATTTCATGGCATGAATTCTAAAACAAATGGGAGATTTCTAAAATTTTTAAATCTAAAATTTTTGAGTATGTTTTTGCAAATTGAACTTAAATTGATTGTCAACATAAAAAAAAGAGGAGATTGTTAGACCCAAGATTTTGATGTGTGCGTTTTGTGTGAGTCAATTTAAATTATTTGTAATTTTAAATAAGTTTTCTATGTGTGGTGCGGGCATACCATTTTTGTTTATTGTATGGTACGGTCATACGGTTGACCGTACCAAGTCAGATTGACTTTTCCTATATATGGTACGGGCGTATTAAGGTTTTGTACGAGCGTACCATTGCTCGTAGGAAATTTTACTTGTCAGAAAAATTGCTTCTGTACCGGCGTATCAATAGGTGGTACGACTGTACCAAGCTTTTGCCTTATGTTTGAATTTGTGTTTTTGAATTGGTACGGGCGTACGAAAACCTGTACGACCATACGTGACTTTCCAGATTCAATTTAAACACTGTTTAACAGTTTTATTTTCAAAACACACACTTTCCATTCAAATTCTAACGGCTATTTTTATAGAACAAAACTTCTTTTGAGCAGTGAACTTCAATAGCAAGTTTGCTTGTTGCATTGCAATTCTAGTATTGTAAACTCTCTTTATGTTGTATTCATACAACTTAAGTATTAAATTTTGTAATTATGGATTAGTATGAGATTAATACTTGGAGCATTAACTTATATTTGAGAGTTTAACTACTATGAGTTTGTAATTGTTGTAAAGGTTTGAGTGTGAGCCTGAAAATACTAGGATTAGGATTCGTAATGAAGAATTCTTTTGTTGTATTGATTGATTGAGATTAGTCAACCCTAAGTGGAAGACTTAGGAGAAGCGGACATAGGCAAGAATTAATGTCGAACCACTATAAACTGTACACGTATTATCAACTCAGTAAGGATTTCATAGTTATTATTAATTATTAATATATAAATAATAATTAATAAATATTTAATAATTAATAAAAATTAATACATATTATGATACATCTATAATTTTATGTCGTCAGTAAATTAATTTAATAAAAGTAGTGTTTGAAACAATAATTTAAAAGTTTTGATTTATATTTTATTTAAGATGATAAGTTATTTATATTTTAAAATTTTTCGATAATTGATTAAAAATTAATATTTTTATATTGAAAATAACTTTAAAAAATTTAGATTTTATCTCATATTTTATAATAGTAATGATTTTTAAAGATTTTATGAACATAGTAATTGTTTTGAAAAATAATAATTTTCAAAAATAAATTAAAATATATTTAACATGAATTTTTTATAAATTATAATAAATATATATTAAATTTCAAAATATGTTTATAAATATTTTCAAAAATATTATTTTATAAATTTTCAAAAATTACGACATTTTAACAAATTTGTCTTATTTTTCAAAAATTTCAAAACTCCATTTAATATTATTATTATCTTAACTTTGCTGACTTTTTAGCAGCGTAGAACTCTTTCACCTACGTGGCTCCAAAATAAATAAAATTGATATAAAAAAACATTATTTTGAATATTAAAATAAAATCATGTCTTATAATTTAATTTTTTAATTTATTTAATTTATTCAGTTATTTAATATCTCAAATTGAATTTAAAAATTATAATTAAATCAAAATTAAAAACTGAAAAACTAAATTAAAACTATAGAATATCATGAATTTTTTCAAAAATTACTCCTAAAGGTTCCTCTAGCCTTGCTCTCTTTGCTGGAGCGGATGGACCTATTATAAAATACCATAAATTATTGTACAAAAATATTAATTAATTAATAATATAATAATTAAAAATTAAAATTAACTTCTATTAATTATATAATAAAATAATAAAAATAACATATTAAATTTATAAATAATAAAATTAAATTAACTATAAATAAAAATAAATTTTATTGATATATGTGACCCGACTTCATCTATGATAATATATAATATATATTAATTTACATTAAATATCAAATATATATTAATTTTAATTTATATATCAATAATTAATAATAATTATATATTTATCAATATAATTTAATTAAAATATATTATTATATTATTTATAAATTTTTTATTTATATAAAAATTTTCAATAGATATTTATTTATTTAAATCTTCATTAAAATAATTATTTATTTGTCTTAATCATTACGAAGCCAAGTGTCCCTTGTATGATAATATATATTAAATTCAGATCTTATATTATTTTATATTTCATTGCTATACCAATTATTTGCGGTCCACTTCATCATTTTTATTTTTTAATTAATTTATCATATTATATAATAATTTATTTTTTGCCAAATCATGTTTTAATTAATGTGTTTCATATAATTCATATTTTTAAAAATGAAAAATATTTATAATAATTATAAATTTTATTTACTCAAATTTTTTTTTTCAAATAAAGTTTGCAGAGAGCATCGATGAGGAACAAGTTGTTGGAGTGTCATTGCCATTGGGCCCATCAGTTCCAAGTGTCCGCTTGAGATGTTGACATGTCAACGTGTTCTAGAAAATAATATTATCATTTAATATTTAAAAATTCTATATTATTTTTGATTTAATTATTATTTTTCCATTTTTCAAAATATTTCTAGAAAATAAGTTGAGCAGGCACATTAGAAAACTTAATCACCATTCCTAATAATTTCATAATTTATTCCTAAAAAGTATATGCTAATTATACTTGCAAATATTTTAAATATTCTTAATTGAAAAGTTAAAGTAAAACAAAATATAAATATTTAATACATACTTTAATAATTGTAAAGTTATGTAATATTGTATATTGTTGAACTTGGATTTTTTTTTATTAACAAATCATGTTTATGAACTAACAAATCATGTTGTAATTTAAGAACTAAAAATGTATGTTTTCTGGATTGGATTGGATGGTATATTTGATACGGGTGTACAACCAACCATATGGATGTTATTGTCCAAACTGGTTTGGTTTAGGCAATGCTACACATGAACGTATGTTCATACCACTCTTGCAAATAGTTTTTTCTGCATTATTTTAAAATGGTATAAAATTATTATACTTGCATTTATTATACATTCAACAATCATTTAAGTCTAGATATAATATTTATACTTGATTTATTGCATTTACAAGTAACTAATTATTACTCTAAACTATTTAATTACAAATCTCTTGATTTTAGGATGTATTTAATTTTGGATATTTGATAAGATCTCATGTATTAAGTAAAATTAGTATAATTGAAAATGTTTATTAATGAGATTAATTATTATAAATATTTATATGTCAGCGTTGAAAACACATTATAAGGGTTTTAGTATTAATCTTAGGACAATATTAAGATTTAGTTATTGAATTAAAAAATGAGTTTTGTAATCTTAAGATTGATTAGTAGAAATTTAAGTAGATTGTTTGAGTAAATGGATGTAAGCATTTATTAGTTGAACAATCGTAAATTTATTATGTTTCATTTTTGACTATTTCTAATTCTTGAAATGATGTATTGTCATTTTACTTGAGAATTTTATATATTTTAAGTATATTTAAAATAACAATCTATATATGTTATTTTAAATAAAAAGTACATCTAACTTTCATAATGTACTTAATTATAACAATATATACTTCATAATCAAATTTAATTTTATAGTTGTATAATTATCTAAAAAAATAAAAAAATACATAACATTAAATATAATTTCTTACATATTTTAAATATAATTTAAATATTGAAATTAAAATAAATATTAAAAAAAAAGTATACCATGATCCTATATGCATTCATTCATTAATTGATATATAAATTAAAATATGTTCATTATTTATATCATTATTAGTATAATAATTAATGATTGATTAAAAATAGATATTTATAGATTATTTAAATATATAATATTTTGTATATAAATGATTTTTTTGATTTTTTTTTTTTTCAGAAATGGATGGATTTGAAAACCTTTGATTATAAAAGTGAACACTATAGAATAGAATATGATGGGATGGGATGGACATAGGCTGAATGGCAGATGTCGCCTCTACAAGTTCTCCTGTGAAGTGGGTTTGGTCCATATCATGATTTAACATGGGGAATGTGACGGGTTACTTATCACATTGCAATCTACAATGGTGGTTTTGATTTGATTGATGAATTAAATTTTTATTCCATTAATGTTTTATTTTAAATATTTAAAATTTTAAATAATTAGTTAAATTTATTTAATTTAAAATAATTAATTAAATTAATTGAATCAATACACATAGCTTTATATGTATTTAAAAAATATATATTAATATTATCAATTAAATTCAATTAAATTAATCATAATTTTTTATAAATTTTATATTTACAAAGGAGTAAAAAATATAATATAATTTTTTTTATTTTTAATAATTTTAGAATAAAATTGATTGAGTATTATTTTGATTGATTGGTTTCAATTAAATTTTATTAATAAATTAAAAATATTATTTTTCTAATTAATTAAATAATTGATGATATTGTAAAATTCTTATAAACCAATTTAACCGAATACTCACCCTAATATTCATCATAAAAAATCCTATCTTAACTTTTGAGATTTGCAAAGTTAAAAATTCATCATCCGATAGTATATTAAACATAAATTTAAAAAATTATTTTATAAAAAATTAATTTTTTAATTTTTAAAGATTAGCCATTAATATTTTTATATTTATTTTAATTATTTTATATTAAATAATTAATTTAAATATTATTTTATCAAATATTTTATTTTTAAATCAATATATAAACAACTAAATATTATAAATTAGTAATTAATAATCGAATATCATTAAAATAATTATTAATTATTAATAAAATCACTTTTGGAATAATATTAAATATTTTAATTATATCAAAACATCAATTTTATTTTAAATTGCATGATAATATGACTTAGATATTAATTTTTGGAGGTTTAAATAATATTTTAAAATAATTACTTTAATTAATTTTTATAATTAATTTTTCAATATTTTACTTACTTTATTATTTTTATAAATTAAAATTCTAATGATAATTACAATATCTAAAATAAAAATTATTATTACTATTTTTTATTTATACAATGAAAATGAAATCACTGCAAATTTGGTAACACATATACAATTTATAGTGGTTCACTATTAACTCTTGCATACATTCACTTCTCATAAGTCTTCCATTTAGAGTTTCACTAATCTCAATCAATCAATACAACAAAAGGATTCCTCAATACAAATCATAACCACAGGATTTTCATGCTCACACTCAAACCTTTACAATAATTACAATCTCATAGTAATTAAACTCTCAAATACAAGTTAATACCCCAAACATTAATGTCACACCAACCCATAATTACAAAACTCAACACTTAGGTTGTGGGAATACAATACAATGAGAGTTTACAATACTAGAATTGCATTACAACAAGCAAACTTACTTGCTATTGAAGTTCAATGCTCAAAGAAAGCTTTGCTCTACAAAAATAGCCGTTAGAATTTGAAATAAAAGTGTATGTTCTAAAATAAAACCGCTAGAAAATGTTTAAATTGAATCTGGAAAGTCGCGTACACTGATAAGAGTAATAATAATAAAGAAACTAAATACAATGATCATAGTAAAATATCCAATACATTGATCAGAGTAATAATGAAAATGAAATAATAAAAAAAATTAAACTAGTCTAACTAGTCTAAAAATCTAAAACTAGACCTAAACATCCAAAACATCTCTCCCATTGATAATATCAAAATAGTCACTGTAGGTCCTGAGGAGGAGGAGGACTCGGTGGAGTAATAAATGGGTCTAGTAAGAGACTGATGGACTATAGAGTGGCTGTTGTGGTTATTTGGAACTTATGTTACTCGGTAGCCTGCTAATCCGATCGTTGATCTATGGTGTCAAGGTGTCGCTCAATGACATCGAGACGATCAAGATGATGCTCAATGACATCGAGACAATCTAGTATAGTGGTGATGGCAGCAAGCTGCTGTAAGACCGACTCAGTAAATGAAGGATTAGCTACAGCAGTAGTAGTAGTTGGGTCAAGTATGGGAGCAACAACATGAGTAGGCTCAAGAATAACAATAGAAAGGGATCCACCTTGTGAATGCCTCTGGAGTTTCTGACTCAAAGTCACCTGACGGAAGGCAGTAGTATCAGAGGGATCAGAAGACTCATGCCACTCTGTAGGTGTGTCATCTGGAAATGGCACCTGGATGTGACGGTAAACAGCAACTGCATTGTGTTCGTAGAGTGTGATAGTATCATTAGAAAGATCTAATGATAGAAGATGCTCTAAATGATGAGCAATATGCTCAGAGTGTATGAAACTTGTCATCAGAATCACGTTCAAGGAGCATCGAATGCTTAATAAATGACAGATGTAATGAATGATAGGACCAAAAAGAATGGATCTTCTCAGCTATTTCTGAATGCCGACCTCATGGAAAAAGGTCTGAAGCTAGCTCCCAGACTGAATAGGGGTACTCGTGACCATAGAGTAAAGGAAAATCAGGTCAGGGCCCGTGACTATTTCATTAGATTCAGATCGCCCGAAGATAAGATAGGTGATCAATCTATAACAGTAATAAGGAGAAGGAGATCAGAGACAAAAGGCTTTAAGCCTCGAGGGATGAAAAGAGGTATTGAGTGTGATATCCTGTTAGAAGGAATTACGGTCAAAGATCGCATATTTGGCATTTGCAATGCCATTAGTAGGGAAGTTAAAAAGAACGTTAAACTCTGATGGAGAAAGGGTGTAGAGTTTGAAAAAAAAAGATGAAATGTATAGTTGTAGGAAGTAGATAGCTGAAAAGTTTGTAAAAACTCTAATGCTATAGTCTGGATATAGTGGTTGTCCAAAAAAGTGAAATTGGTCCAGTAAAAACCCACCTAGTTCCTATAACTGAATCATTTTTAGGCTTAGGTACTAAAGTCCATACCTTATTCTTATCAAATTGGTTCAATTCATCTTGTATAGCTAAGACCCAACTATCATCATTTAAGGCATCATTAACAATTTTAGGTTCAATTTGAAAAATAAAAGCAAGATTGTTATAAATATCCTTATAATGAGAACGAGTAGTTACTCTTTTTGATGTTTCACCTATGATAAGCTTCTTAGAGTGCCCTTTTGGAAATTACCACTCCTTTAGAAGATCATGCTCAATTTGTGTTGCAGCTAGGTGAGGAGGAAGATCATTCATTTCTTCCTTATCAACATCTTTAGGTGTAGCTTCTTATAGATTTTCATTCCCTTCACCTTGTTCCAAAAGAATTCCTACATCATCATCATCCACAATGTCCTTTATTTGACTTAAGGATTTAGTCTCATTAATATTAATATGCATAGATTCTTCAATAACCAAAGAGCGTTTATTAAATACCCTATATAATTTACTAGATGTTGCATATCCTAAAAATAAACCTTCATCAATTTTGAATCAAATTTCCCAAGGTTATCCTTAGTATTCAAAATATAGCACTTGCAATCGAATACTCTAAAGTATAAAATTCTTGGTTTTCTACCATTCCATAGCTCATAAGGAGTTTTGTTTAAAATTGATCTTAAATTAACTCGATTTGTGACATAACAAGCGGTGTTGACCACTTCGGCCTAAAAGTATGAAGGCAATTAATATTCATTGAGCATTATTCATGTCATGTCATAAAGTGTTCAGTTTTTCCTTTTAATTACCCCATTTTGTTGAGGAGTTCTAGGAGATGAAAAGTTATGATGAATACCATACAAATCATAAAATGATTTAAAATTTTCATTTTGAAATTATTTTCCATGATCACTCCTTATTGAAGAAATGTAATATCATTTTTCATTTTACATTCTTTTAGTTAATGATTGAAAAGCATTGAATGTATCATCTTCATAAGCTATAAAAGAAACCTAAGTAAACCTAGAGTAATCATCAACAATGACAAGTGTATAATGCATGCAACCTAAACTAGCTACCCTAGTTGGTCCAAACAAGTCCATATGCAATAATTGTAAAGGTTTAGAAGAGGTTACCTTATTTTTCACCTTAAATGAAGACTTTACCTGTTTTCCCATTTGATAGGCCTCACATACTTTGTCCTTAGCAAATTTGATCTTTGAAAGTCCTACTACATGCTTGTTCTTCTCGAGATCATCAATGCTTTTGAGGCTAACATGTCCAAGCCTTCTATGCCAAAGCCATAAATCTTCACCTATGGAAACAGGACACTTCACATATTTGTTAGCAAAAGAATCTAAATCAATTACATACACATTTTTTATCATATCACCTTGAAAATTATATTTTAATCCCTCTATTAGCAAAACCTTGTTAATAGCAAAGTTGGAATCCTTACCGACCTTACTAATTCCAAAAACCTTACCTTTGGCATTGTCTTCAAAGATGACATTACCTTCGTCTCATTTTTCAAGGTTGGAGAAGAGACTTGCATTACCAGTCATATGCCTTAAGCATCCATTATCTAGGTACCATTTTCTTTCATTAATCTTGGATCTCAAGCATACCTATCAAGACAAGTATAATCACTTTTTCTTAAGTACCAAAATGTATTTGGGTCCTTGGGGTTAGAAGCATACATATCATCATTCCAATGTATTTTTCAAATGAAACATCTATTAGTAGTATGTCCCTTTCTATTATAATAGTAACATATAACATTCCTAAATCTAGAATGATTATGCACATACTTCTTTTTAGATGCATGACGATGATTATGATTGCATGAACATGAATAATGATTCACTTTATTGGTATGCATTCTATTGACCTTAGGATGAACATGTTTCTTTTTGAAATCCTTTGATTTTTTATGTTGAAGTGGAGGCTTTTACAAAAACCTTACCCTTAGAAGTATGGGAAGAATTTTGATTGAAACTAATACCTTCTTTATTACCACTAAGTTTTTGATGTTTCAAAATATAATTAATTTTAACTCCACCTTGTTTAAACCTTGAAAGATTATCTTTTAACAAATCATGTTCTTTCAAAATCCTAGTATTTTCATCCTTTAAAAACTTGTTTTCCTTTTCAAAACTTTCAAGCTTAGTTTTACAAGAATCAAATTCATTTTGTAAAACATTTTTCTCTTTGGAGATGCATGCATACTTACTTTTAAGTGATTGATGCTTCCCAGCTAAGTTTTCATACTTTCCTAAGAGTTATTCTAATGCATCACATTCATCATCATCATCATAATCATCATTACTATAATAAGATTGAGATGATGTGGTTACCTCATCCTTTTCATCGTCCATGAATGCCATGAAACAAAGATTGGTTGCTCCCTCATCACCGGACACCTCCTCATTGATCTTGTTGTCATCATCTTATGTTGCCTTCAATGCCTTCTTTTTGAATAGCTTGGATGATTTATTAAGGCAAGGGCATTCATTTCTCATGTGTCAAATGGTTTGATTCCTTTAAAAGTTATCCCTTTGATTCAAGTCCCATCTTGCCTTAAATGGCTTCTTGCCATCCTTTTTGAATTTCTTCTTTTTCATAAGAAGAGTCTTGATACGTTTGGAAAGAAGGGAACTTCATCATCAATCTCCCCTTTGCTTGTTGAAGAAGTATCTTCTTCTTTTAATGCTTTAAGTGCAATCCCTCTTCTCTTGTCTTCCTCTACCTCTTATGAGTGAGAAGGTTTCTGAGAAGCACATCAGTTGAAAAAATCGACAAGTCATTTACTTCTTCAATGGAGGTTACTCTAGCCTCCCAATTCTTCTTTGATAGCATCTGCAAGATCTTGTTGTTGGTGTCTTCCTTTTGGTACATCTTGTCTAACTTCATCAATCCATTTATGATTACAATGAGGCGGTTGTACATTTCCAAAATTGATTGATTTACCTTCATTGTAAACAACTTATACTGATGAGTTAGCAGCTGAATAATTCTTGATTCAAACTTGATTTATGCCTTCTTGATGAGTCTCCAAGGCATCCCATATTTGCTTAGCTATGACACAATGTGAAACTCATCCGTATTTCTCACGACTAATAACACAATAAAGCATATTCATCACCTTCTTATTTCTCACATTCACTTTAAATTCTTCTCTTGCCCAAGTTGCCTTGGGCTTAAGAGTTGTAACACCATCTGTTGTAGTTGTTAGAGGGGAAAACTCATTCTCAATTAGATCAAACAAATCAACACCATCACTCTCCAAGAAAACTTCCATTCGGTGCTTCCAGTATGGATAATCCATGTTATCAAAGAAGGGGGGTCTTGTATATGATTAACTCTCAATGCTTTAGGTTGCCATAGGATCTTTCACTCTAGAATTTTACTTTTAATGACAAATGAGTACCAATGCTCTAATACCAAAGGAAATCCCTGCGGAATTAACGACACAAGTACAATTTATAGTGGTTCGGCGCTAACTCTTGCCTACATCCACTTCTCCTAAGTCTTCCACTTAGGGTTCCATTAATCTCAATCAATCAATACAACAAAAGGATTCCTTAATATGAATCCTAACCCCAGTGTTTTCAAGCTCACACTCAAACCTTTACACTAATTATAATCTCACAGTAATTAAACTCTTAAATACAAGTTAATACCCCAAGCATTAATCTCATACCAACCTACAATTACAAAACCCAACACTTAGGTTGTGGGAATATAATACAATGAGAGTTTACAATACTAGAATTGCAATACAACAAACAAACTTACTTGCTATTGAAGTTCAATGATCAAAGGAAGCTTTGCTTTACAAAAATAATCGTTAGAATTTGAAATGAATGTCACGTCTTCCGGCTGCGTAACATGCTCCCGCAGAATGACTATTAATTTTCTTATCAAGAAAATTAATAATTATCCTACAAAGGATCTCATACAATCTGTAAAAAAATAATTTTATAAATATATTACAACAACCTAGGATACATTTTACATTCATTCAAACTATTTATATTACATATCATATTTATAATAAGCACACATTTATCGTTATACATTTATTTTATTTTGCCAACTAGCTTATTTGACTGCTAGAGTTCATTATTTAATTATTTGCATCATAATTTATAACGATAGAAGTCCTTGAGAATACTTAAAGCATTTACCAATGAAATGCCGATATGTCCAGCCGCTTCACTGATGTTCCGTTTCAGCTACTTTATTTGATCCTACGTTTATCAAATGACAAACGCTGAGAAGAAACTCAGTGGTGTTAGTTTAAAATTTAAAACATTTATATATCACAAAATAATGATACCAACAATTTAACATACCAAAGAACAAACATACGTAATATTTATAATATATCATAAAAATATGCAATATTTAATACGACTATGATCACAATCTCATCAAATTTTAGTATTCAAGAATAGATGCATTATTGTAATCATATAGTGGAAGCCAAACATAATATGTGTCATGAATTATGATTAATGAGCATATGAGAATGCATTTTATGGTATGTATTCTCCCTCTTATTTATTATTATTTTTTATATATTCATCAATGCGCATATAATGGGTCTTCCATTATACTATAATTTTATTTCGAACCATATGAGCTCATTTAAAGTCAATCTCATTTCATTTATCTCATGATAAAGATTTCTTTTATTCCCGTAGGAATTTATATCATTATGCCCAGCATGATCATATAACCTTTTTCTCGTATTGCATCGTAACTATATTCTCCTTATGTCACCATGTTATGCTATGTATATGATAAATACTTATGTTAATGATAAATATAATATGCATAATTAAAATAAAATATTGTAATGCTATTGCATTAACGAACTTTTGTCCCAATGATCATTCAATGATCTAGGACTTTCCATAATCTAGCACAAATCTGGTATGTCTTTTCTTTTGTTAAAATCCCTTGGTGATACATGAATATTTTCCACCGATTTACCTATTCCACAATCAATTTTAATCTTTTATTAGAATTGTTTTGTTTATTATATTATTATCATTATCATATATTTCTAAAATAAAACAATAACAATTAAATCATTTCGAACATAATTTATTTAATTCATAAATTATTCCTATTTTATTTATTCAACATTCTATAATTTCTTCAGTTATGTTAAAATTATAAACACCAGTTGTTGTTTTTTTTTTTTAAAAAAAACCCTCAAGCTATACTTTATCTTTTATATATATACAAAAATACCCACTTTAAAAACAATTATTTTCCAAAAGCATATCGTATATTCTAATATATCATTACATAATTAGCTAACCTTATTTCTAAAATTTGTTTCATAACTTCACTGTTACCATTTTAATCATTTTCTACATTATAAATGAACTTAT
>CANYBF012252503.1:0-34872 GCA_948192965.1 Dalechampia spathulata
TATGACAGGGTTTCTAGAAGGAAAACAGTTGCAGGGGAACACTGTCTTGGCACACAAAATAACTAACTGGTAAAAGAAGAAACACCATTTAAACAAAAGCTCTGGAGAACAAACAATAGTTCCTATATAAAAATCCCTAATTACTGGGAACAACAATTGTTCGTCCAAAATTATTCAAACTTTTTTGAGAATATCTAGACAACCATCACTTTCTTCATCATCATCGTTGTTTGTATGTCATTATTATATTAGCCTCCGCCACCAGAGCCATATTTCTTGCCGAAAACGATGACCTGAAGCTTGTCATAACCTGCCAGCACACCAGCACCTGCAACAGCACGAAGGATGTTCGCTCCGGCTCCCTTGAAAAGAGATTTCGCGCCTTCGTTCTTCATGATCTGAGAAAACGCATCCAAAGAGCTCTTGTATTTAACAGCTTCTCCTGAGGTCATCATCATCCTTCTACGGACTGTGTCGATTGGGTAAGAAGCCAATCCAGCACCTATTGTTATTCCCCATCCAAGCAAGAAACTAGCCAAGAAACTATCCTGTAAATACCCAAAAATAAAAGTGCGTCAACTCAATATCATCTAGGAAGGAAACATTAGGACAATGAGCCACATAAGGCTTTGTTTACGTGTACTGGCACGGCCTCTTACAGCACTCCGAATGGGAAAATTATGGTAGCTTATGATCGTGGCGGTGAACTGCTAAATGCCTAGTTCTCCAACAACCACATCACATAAGGGAAAACAGCAAATTTGAGCCCATACATTTCAAAAAAAAAAATAAAGAAAACACTCGAAAGAGGTGCAATAAGAACCATCATACCTGTAAACTGCCGACCAGGACTACTGGCTTAAGAGAGTCATACATCCCAAAGTAGAGCCCGCGGTACACAATGATTCCAACACAAGATATGTTGAAACCACGATATAGCCCAGCTATACCATCAGATTTTATGGTTTTTCTGTATACATCAATCAAACCATTAAACTGCCTCTCACCACCCTTTTTAGCAGCCTTTGCGTCATTGGCCAATCGTGTTCGGGCATAATCCAATGAGTAAACAAATAGAAGAGATGAAGCACCAGCAGCACCACCAGAAGCCAAGTTCCCAGCAAACCACTTCCAGTAGCCATCTCTGTCCTTCTTGAAATTGAACAACCTCTTGAAATAATCTTTGAATGCAAAGTTTAAGGCCTGATGCATGTACATACAAGTCAAAGAAATATATTAGGCAGAAAAAGTTACAGTAGAAGAAAAGCATCATATTTCACTTCAGCTGTCTTTGCAGAATAGATAATTACAGTTTATGATATTTCACTATAACGTCTTCCTGTTATCTTGTCCCTTTGCCCCCTTCCCTGGGGAAGATATTGAATTGTTATAGCTACTTTAGCATTATGATATTTAATTAT
Source organism: Dalechampia spathulata (assembly GCA_948192965.1). Taxonomy (NCBI): domain Eukaryota; kingdom Viridiplantae; phylum Streptophyta; class Magnoliopsida; order Malpighiales; family Euphorbiaceae; genus Dalechampia; species Dalechampia spathulata. The sequence goes on from CANYBF012252503.1 coordinate 1,422, forward strand.
TCTTTTTCCATATTTAATTACAAGAGAGAATAGAGACAAAGCGAAAATAGGGGAAAAATTAATGCTCTCCCTGTTTCATAAAAAGATATTTAAAATGAAACAGAAGTATGTCATCTAAAAAGACAATTGATACGAAATGGATATCTCTAATCAAAATTTGAAGGATAAATTGGACATTACAATAAGGGAAGGAACCAAGAAATGTCAAATACAAACAAAAGTTTATGGAAAAAGGAAATGACCTGTGTAGGGAAGTATCTGATGACATTAGCAGTGTTTCCTCTCCAAAGAGCAATTACACCTTCATCTTTCATGGTTCTAGCAAAGCAGTCGCTAATTCCCTTGTATGGTTCACTTAGCCGACCAGACTTGAGCATCTCATCCTGATTCTGAATCAAGAGTTTAACCCTCTCAATTGGAGCAGCTGCAGTCTTGGAGACAGCAGCTGAGACCCCACCCATGAGAAAATCAATCATAAAACCCTTAGCGCCTTTCTCAGCAGGTGCTTGTACAAATACAGGAGAGACAGGTGAAGCAACTGCCTGACTGGCTCCCCGAAGAGCAGGGTGCAAATGGTTTTGGAGACCATTGCCATATAGAGCAGTCATGCTATAATTCCTGGTGTGCACATTTGGTGAAAGCTTATGAATGAGAGAGGACTGCCCATTTATCTTCTGAAACACTGATGGATTCCATGATCCATCTGCCATATTTGCAACTTATGATGGTGACCTGAAAGAAGGGAAAACACACAAGTGAGCTAAAATCTGCTTTTAGTTTCAATTCATTAAGGCAATAGCATATAAGCACAAAATTGCATCAAGTATGAAAATACAATTTCTAGTTCTAAACGTTTTCTTCCTCCTAAACAGAGCAAATTGAATTTACATACTGCCGTTTTGTTTCATACAGTAAGCATGACTGTCCAAAGGTAACACAATCGAAAGCTAGTGCATGAAAGCAAACTTCTACCAATCAAATTATACTTTTAAGAATCTATAACACGCCCCATAAAAGAAAATTGAACTGAAATCGATGCATAGGAACTACCAGTTCATACATTAAAGTAACTAAAAAACGGTATATATTCATTTCTGATGTACACCAAACTACACGAACGAAATCAAATCATTACAAAATAGATCACTAATACTAAATTATCAAACAAGATCACAATTCTTTCTTCCCAACCACAACAAGACAGCAACCAAATAAAGATAATGCTGCAAATAAACTCTTAAACATAAGCCAAAATATTGAATTCCAGTCGCTCATTATATCAACAAGAACAACATATCATTCCTTATTATTTGGTCACCAAACAGAGAAATTTATCAACACAGCCAAGCAAATTAAGCAAAAGATACGAGATTACGAATCAATAGATGTCTCCAAACTCAATAACAAGGATGAACATTCAAAAACAGTGAAGAGCAAGTAAGGCGTGAGAAATAAAAATTGAAAAAAGAACAGGTCAAAGTTTTGGATAAGGAAGAGACGAAGAAAGCTGAAATGAGAAAGAAGAAGCAGAGGAAGGAAGGGAGGCAGTCAACTTACACTGAATTAGCGAACTCCAATCTGGAAGGAGCAAAATGAGGGAGGCAAATCTCAGTGCTTATATATGAGGTCTGAGATTTCTAGGGTTTTACCTATTTACTAATTTGGCCTTCCTCTATCCGTCTCTCTTTCTCCTGCTTTTCCATTATTGTCAAATATGGATAGGATGGATGGGCGAGTGGGATGGCGATTTTCGACATTATTGATAACACAAAAAATCGGCTTAAAATAAATTTATTTAATAATTTATTATTTATTACGATAAAAATATAAATTATATTTAATTATATTTTGGATTGATTAATTAAATTTAAATTATATCATATTTTATCTATTAATCTTTTTAAGATTATATAATTTTAATTTTTTAATATTAATTATATTATTTTATGTTATTAAATTAATTTATAAGATAAATAAATAATCATAGTTAATTTCAGTTTTATAAATTAAAATTTCTTAATTTATAATCAGATTATTTTTTATTTTTTATTTCATAAATGGATATCTGTTTAAAACTTTCTTTATAATTTTTAAGGGAGATAACAAATACACAACGACGCCGTTTTCAACTTGTGATTTAAAACGCATGAAATTTTACTTTCTTTTTTCTGCTCATTTAATTCTTTCTATTATATTATTATTAAATAATAATGATGATAATGAGAAAAACGATGTCGTTGAGATCATTTTTCTCCTTAAAAGTTGGAGGTAAAATATGACAGTAGTCTTGTGATAAACTCACCAATAAGATTATTATAACTTAAATCTAATATTAATTATCATGAATTCGGATGGTCTTAATAAAAATATAATTTAATACGAAAATTTTGGAAAAATAGCAGCAGATTTTTAAATAATTATTTTTCAATAATAATAATAATAATAATAATAATAATAATAATAATAATAATTTTCATATCCTTGCCGGCTTAAAGGTCTAATGTAGAGGTCTAATGTAGAGTTAAATGAATATTCAATACAAATTCATTATTTAAGCTTTTTAAATTTATTTAATATTGTTGTAAAATAACAAATAAAAATATATATTTTTTATAACTGAAATTCATTAAATATAAATATAAAATGAATTTTATATTAAATATTTTTAATGTCCTATTTTTATAGATATTATTAAAATTTCCTTTTTCTTTAATTTTTATTGTTATATATACGTATACATACACATTCATATTATTAAAATTCATTAAATAAATTATAATCAAATTAAACATATTAACTAAAAAAATTTTGATGACTTCAACTAATCTATTAATTACAAATTTAGTGAATATATTAAACTAATACCATATTAATCAAAGCAAACATATTAAATTTACAACTATATCTTTTTAAATTATTATATATAAAATCATTAATATTATGATAATTTTATCATATTTAACTTGATTTTAAAATAATAAAATTTAATATTTTAAATAATTTTTATAAAATTGATTAATTTTTATTAAATAGTAAATATAATGATAATTTTGAGATTTGATTTAAATGTAATTTAAACTTTTAATTATATTAAAAAGTTAAGTATAAAATTTATCTTAATTTGATAAAGAAAATGATACAATTAATTTATATAAATACAATTAAAATAATATAAAATTAAAGAGAATAATTATATATAAATTATAAAATATATTTGAATTGGAATTGGAATGAATTATGAAAAAATTATATTTAAATTAAATTAATTATAATAAAATGAATAATGAAATAAGGTAGAAAAATATAAAATAAAATTAGGAAATGAAAAGTATATGTGTGTGCGTGAATATAATAATAATAATAATACCCAGCGAAATCTCTTCCCTTCTTCTTCTCCTCCTCCTCCTCCTCCTCCTCCTCCTGCTCCTATTTTCCTTGAGTTTGTTTTCTCTTCCTCTCTGCTTCCATGAAAGCATAAACCTGAAAAAGGAGAGAGGAGAAGCTTAATCTCACATTTTTTGTTGCTTTTAATTAATTTACTCCTGTCTTTTGCCATACAAAAGTATCTTAAAAGAAAGAAACGGATCAATCAAGAATGCCTGCACAGAAACGTTCTTTGCCTGACGATTTCAACACCAAAAACGAAGAAGAAGAAGAAGAAGAGGATGAAGAAGAAGAAGAAGAAGCTAGAGAAGCACCCCCTTCTTCTCCTGTTCAAAATGGCCGCCATCACTGTCATTCGAAGAATTCTCACCTTGACCCATCATCTCCTGCTGATGACACTAAACAACAGCAACAACAACAAGAACAGGACAAAGATGATAATGGTGAGGATTACGAAGGGACCCAGTCACCAGATGATGAAGATGAACCAAAGGAAGGTAGCTTTTCGCGTTTATTCGCACTGTTAATTGTATAGATGTGTTTTCTTGTATAGTATTAGTATTAATGTTCATGGTTTGTGTAATTGATTTTTCTCCTTTTTCCCCCTTTCTGTTTGTTTTTGCGAGCAACCAGATTCCGAGGAAAGTGAATCTGCCAGCTCCGAGGAAGAAGAAGACGAAGATGAAAAACCTGAGTACACTTTTTTCCCATTTATTTTGCTTACTTGTTTACATTTCCTGAAGCTACTGGTATAGCTTTATATAGTTCTACTAGACTAGACATTGTAAATGTACATATGGTCAATTCACGGCAATGGTAGATTCTGTTATTAGTGATTTTTAGTAGCTTTGAGTTTTAAAGGTTCTGGGCCTGCTTCAAGAGACTGTTGCATGTCATAGTCAACGTTTTCCTATTGATTCAATGTGTTAGTGCTAGTGGGTAAACAGCATGTTGAATTTGTGAAAATAGCAGTTCAATTCACGTTGATCTGTTCCCATTTAAAGACGACTTATTTGCTTGATTAATCCATGTAAACTGGAGGATTTGGTGTCAATGAAAATCTTGCTGGTTTTCAAAGAAGTTGGTGACTGAGTGAATGTTGAAAAAAACAAAGGATGAATAATTTTGCAGCGGTCTCACCAGTACTTACTTTATCTAGGATGAATTTTCACAGGCAGCATTTGGTTGACTTGATGCTTGAATTGATTCTGCAATGAGTTTTTCTTTGTATGATCCTTTTCACTTGCTTGAAACTGAGAGAATTTTGAAGAAAAAAATCATTGGGTTTTTGGTTGTCTACGAAATTGGTTTTTTGAATGCACAAAATTCTACTTGAGCGTATAAAATTGGGTCACCACCTGCAAAAACACCTTTGAACAAAGGTTCTAGCACCATCACAAATGTGTCCGAGAAACAAGACTTTTCTTTGTGTCTTTTAGAAGCATCTCTCTTTGGGCTATTGGAGACACTTATATCCACATGTTCTGATATATATATGTGTCTGCAGAAACACAAATCTGCTGCGTGTTTGAATAAACTGTTAAACAGGAATTTTCTAGAAGAAAACTTAGAGTTGTCTTTATGAAATCATGCAACCTAGAGTGAATTCCCCCCTCGTGGTTGTAGATTGTGCGCTGTATTCTTATCTTGACTTGCCTACTATGATTCGTTTACCATCTTTTCATGAGTGAGTATAGAAGGCTAATAGAACTTTTGGTCCTTTTGCAGGTTTGTTTTTGTGGAATTGCCAGAAATTCGTAAAGATGTGCAGTGCCCAATATGTCTAGGTATTTCATGCTTCTCTTTCTCTCTGTGCTTTTCGTTTAAATTTTGTACATCTTTTGATGCTTTTATTTCCAAATGTAATTTATAAAGTAGGATTGCTCGCTAGGTGATATGAATTCCTGGAATTTAGAAACGTCAAAGATCATAAGGTTTTATTGCCATATGGTTGACTTGTTGCTGTAGTTTTAGGTTAGGTGTATTGTTTTGCTGCTTTTCTTTACTCCAGGGACTTGCAACTCTTAAATATGAGTTAATTGTGAAGAACAGTAGTTTGTGTATGTAATGCTTGAATATTGGTGGAAGAATAAGGGCTACCTTTGCTCCCTTTTTGAACTCAGAACTATTGCATATAAAGAGAAATCGAGTGCAACATAGCATGAATTGTAACTTTATATGCTTTATCAATTATGTAGGAAGAAAATAATATTCCTGTGTTCAAAGTCACTGGATTTTAAGCGAAGCTCTTTTCTTGGATGTGTGCAGTCTCCTTGGTTTCTATTTAAAACTGCTAAAACATCACAAAATCGTTCACTGCCTTCGGACATAAAGACAGAGGCTGGTTCAGTCCTTTCTAAACCAAATATTATGAGGTTGTCAAGGAGGCCATTCGATAATCTGAATTCAGGAAAAGGTATCATTTGGTGTAAAAAATCAAGGGAAGAGAAAAAGAAAACGAAAAAGTTTCTACATGCAAAATTTGGATGTAGCAAGGCACAACTAGGAGCCCTGTCATTTCTGTATTAAGTAATTCCTCTGTTAGTCAGGCCTGTGAAAGCTGTGTATCTTTTGATGCAAAGCGGACACTTATCCACGTATTGTGATTAAGGGGGGGCTGCACCAGATTGAAGGGTCAGCCAGCATGCTTGTGTTGATTTATGGCAAATGCCATCTTTGTTATATATGTTATCTTGTTCTAAATTTTAATTTAGATGAATTCGCACACGTGCAGGCATGGGATACATGAATGCTTGCTTGTGTTTTTTACCTGTTAGGAAAAAATCCCTGGTAAAGCAAGTCTTAATCATGCCTATTCATGTACAGGTATCATAAAGAAAACACGAACTGTAATGGAATGTCTGCACCGCTTTTGCAGGGAATGCATTGACAAATCAATGCGACTTGGGTATGTGACAGAAATTCTGAGTCACCTCTTGGGAATAGTTCTAATAGGTGTCTATTGATTGAGGCCATAATACGTGAATTAGTTATGTATTGCAGGAACAATGAGTGTCCTGCATGCCGTACACACTGTGCAAGTCGGCGATCTTTGAGAGATGATCCAAATTATGATGCCCTGATTGCTGCTTTATATCCGGACATAGATAAGTACGAGGAGGAGGTATACATTTTTTTTCATATCTAATCTCTTAATCCAAAGTGTTCTTTTAACACTTCTTCAAATCAAACACTGGTTTTGACCAAGCATCTGATCCCAGGAATTGGCTTTTCATGAAGAGGAAAGGACACGAAACAAGCAGGTGTGTGGATTTCTGCTGACTTATTGCATTATTAATATTCACACTCTCATCTGAATCTGACCATGATCCTTTTGAAAACATTGTGAATTCTGGATCGTCGGTTCTTCTGAAGTGGACATTGCTGCTCCTTTCTGTTCAATTTCTTTTTAACAAATATAGAAAACGAAGCCATGGCATGTCAGGACGAGGCTTTACATGAACTCAAACATGTGCTTTCTTGTATTTATGTGTTTCTTGAATGATTTGTTGGATAGATTCAAGCTTCAATTGCCCAAATATTTCAACGACAAACTGAAGCACTTGCTAAGAAACGTACTGTGGGTAAAGAAGCAGCTGGTCCATTCATGACAAGATCACAGCGAAATTATCGGACAGTTCCTTCAAGGAGACGACGAAACAGCCAAGGGACTGATTTTCAAGGATCAGAAGACATTGAAGAAGAGAATGATGATAATGGAGGTAAAGATTCATCTTCTGCTGATGAGCGCTCCACAGAAGTAAGGCAGCGTAGGCGCAAGAGACGTCCAGGAATCCGTCCCTCTCAGCCTTCTTCATCAAATTCAAACCCAGAGGGTGGGTCCAATGAAAATGATCTTGAAGCAGGCAGAGAGAACAGAGGAATATCTCCAGGCCTTGTTTGGAACACAGAAATGCTTGCTTGGGGCAGAGGTGGGACTCGAAGTCATACACGACATGGTAATTCTAGTGGTTGCAACAATAAGAATACCCGAAGCACTCGTTTATCCAAGCTGGTCGAATATCTTAGGAGCTTAGATGAGAAAAATGACGAGGTATGTAAGGTTGCGCATTCCATGGGCTTGATTTTTTTGTTTAATAACTGACCAGATCATCTCTTTATTTTGCTAATATTAGGGGATAGAGCTATGGAAGTTGCAGTTTTAAGATTTGGATTCAGAATGCAAGTCTAGGTTTTTAGCTTAGGAGTTTTTGAAGCAGCTGAGATTTGAAGGACTTGGAATTTTCACGCACCATATTCTTGCATGGACCTAAGCAAACAAACATCAAAACGATAATACCTGAAAAAACGACCATCTAAATTCAAGACACTGTTATTCTACGCAAAATTCTGAAACTAACTTGCAACATGATGAATAAGAACCACAAAGTCTATAGTAACCGTGATCCCTTTTGCTGCAGTGCTATGGCATGCTTTGCTTATATTTACCGTTGGTTTGATAACCTTCCCGCGCTCCCCTTCATTTTGTTCATTTCAGATTTGATAGTTAACATTTGTGTAAATTAATTAAAGCCTGTTTCTTGGTTGCAGCTAGATATTCATCTCATGCTCTTTTCTCTGGAGAAACAAACTACCCTCAATTTACAGCAGCCGTACCTTTGTTGTCGGCCAAGTTTATCCGTTAAACATCTTTGCGAAGTGAGATTTTATTTCTACAATCTATGATTCATGCCTGCATATTTCTGATAACATCCGAACATGTCTTTTTATTGTATTTTGAGATGTTTTTCTGATTCCTTGTTGTATTTTTATCCAGTATGTTGCTCGCCAAACCCCTTTGCCAGTTGAAAATGTCGAAATCTTATTAGTTAAAGGGGCGCACAAGCCTGATGCCAACCTCTCTGCTCTGCACCCTCCAATTTCAGTTGAGGAGCTCCAAAGTTTGAAAGAGCAAGAAACTTTGGCAGGTCTTAAAGCAAATTACGCACCTAGTAAAGATAATCTGGTGCGTTCAGTTGTATGCTTTCTTGTTCACATTAAAACTTGCATGATTTCTACACATGTACTTGATCTTTTCCCCCCATTGTCTTGGTTGCTGCAGATTTTAGCATATCGGCAGAAGGAGGCTAATCAGCAATATGAGTGCTAAATTAATGATATTTTTTTTTTCAAAAAAATACGATACAGAAAGTTCATTTACTCTTTGTTTATGCACTTGTTAAATGTACAATTGTGGAGAGATAGATATTCCAGAATGATATGTCTGGGGACTTCTTGACATTGATGTAACACTCGTGAGAATTAGTTTGATTCAGTTTTGATTGACCATTCCGATGCAAGTTTGTGGGAATTTTTGTTGATGAATGGAATTCTGTTTTGTGCATTAATGGGGTTAAATCTGTGTTCCAATCAAATATTACAACAAAGGTAGATTTTGTGTACAAATCAGAACAATCGCAGTACGGACAAGAACAACGGTTTTCTTTCTAGACGTCAGTCATAAAGAGAAGTGGTTCAAAGAGTCATAAAGAGAAGTGGTTCAAAGAGTCTTGAACAGCCAGCCGCCATCAGATGATTGAAAAGTCACATCACCTCATACATGAAGCAGGGCTGGAGACCGCATTTACCGCCATCATCCTTTGCCTCTCTTTCCTTCTAAGCACCCGCAAGTTTGGTGATTTTGCCTTCGTGGTTCCCTTGGTAGATCTGTTCATCCAACAGGTTATACATAGTTTAAATACTTTCCGTTTGAAAAACTTATGGGGGAAGAGGCCCATTTTTCAAGGTATTGCCCCAAAACAAGGTTAGAAGAAAGCTTACTTCTTGGGGCAGAATGGATGATCAAAGTTAGGTAATGGCCTTGCATGAGGAACCATTGTCCTTCTTAATTGCTTCAATGCCTTCTCTTCCTCCATCTGTGATTTTCAATTCAAAATAATTCAGTTTAATCCTAATTTTAAATCATAAAACAACACAAAATGAAACATCATACGTACCGTCTTTGCAGCTTCACTTTCCTCTCTGTATCTCTTGTATAATAGTTCCTTCTCTTTAACCTGAAAAAGCAGCACGTTTGTCAAATTGTTAAAAATACAAAAAGCTTTCACCAAGTTCCTCCGTTCTTTTTTTCTTTTTTCTTTTTTTTTCTGTTAAACCTTAAAATGGTCCATTATTCTTCTCCATACCTTCTGATCAAATTCTGCTCTCACCACAGCCCTATGATTTACATGAAGATCAAATTGTTGAACTTGGGTGAGGGGTTTACGCTCTTTCTCTGGTAGTGGAATTGGATCCCTGCATAACACCAAAAAATGCAAAAAGTTGATCAACTTTCGCCAAAGAGCAATCAATAGACAGAAGCATAAGTTAACCTATTTTGCTTACTCTTTTAGAATTGGCTGTGCTCTAAATCTCCTCAACTCCTCCTCTTCTTTCTCAATCCTCAATCTTTCCTCCATCTCCCTTTGCATTTCTTCCTCATGCCTCACTAGACTTTCCAACTGGAAGGGTTCTGGTTGCGTGCAACTTTTGGGCTCAGGTTTTGGAGGAACCTGCAGACAAACGCCCTCATGTCACCAAACTTTTGTGGATGCTTGTAAGCTAAGTGGTTGCAATTTATTAATGATACGTACTACAGGATAATCAGTGGTATAAGGATATGGATTAGCCTTTGGAACTCTGGCTCTTTCCTCCGCTATCTGCTTATGCACAAGATCCACCACAAATTTCCTTTCTTTTTCAGCTCCTCTTTCCTGAAAGCAACGCAAAGAGGAATAAATGTCTAACCACAAAGAATTCTTCCAGGACATTCTTCTCGGCCACAGAGGGAATGAAGGATACCTCTGTATGGAGACGGAAAGGATTTGGAACGGTATTTCTTGGAAGTGGATTTTCATGGTGAGGTTCTGAGCTCAATGAAAGCTAAAACAAAAGGAAAGAAAGAGCCTTAGGAGGAGACTTCCGCAAAAGAACTTACAACTCAATAATTAAGATCAATTCCGCAAGTTACCTTGTCAAACAAATCAGCAACGGTTGACGCTGCTAGTGGAATCCTCTCATTTGTGGCAAAGTGAAATTCTTGAGGTATGGTGACATGTTTCTTCACATTACAGAAAATTCCTAGTTCTCCTTTACTTTCAAATATCTATACAAGACAGATGCTGAATTTCTTCAGGAAACTATAATTGAGTGCCAACAGAGAATCTATTGTGAAAAGGGTGGTCTATAAGTGGTTTACCTTCTTATTCAGAGGCCTTGCCTTGAATTTAGGCATCTTTTCAAGTTCCTCTTTCTCAAGCTCCAAAGAACTTTTCACCTTTGGTGGACGAGCCCTCAAAGTAGTATGAAGAAGGGGAGTTTTAGGATCAGTAAGATGATTAGGCTTCCATTGACTCTGTCATTAAGTTTGAAAAGGGAGTTAGACTGGAAAAGATATCTTAGGGCCTTCTTTTTGGGTAATAAAAAGAACAACATTGGAGGTTGCTCTAAAACCTGATGGAACACTTCTGTTGAGGCCACTGAAGTTGATTCTGCATTCTGAGTGGCCCTTGAGGCAGTCTCAAAATGAAATTCCTGCAGAAATTTTAAGTATCAGCTTGACTATATATACATAAAATCACACCGTAAGACAGGCATGCGAACTTTTATACCTTAAATTCAGGTAGTTGAGGCGTGCTTCTTGGTAATGCGGGTAAAGTTGGAGCTTCGAAGATCTATAAACATATGAAAATTTCATTTTAACATGGAAGAGAAGGCAGGCGTTGCTATCAAACGAACCATCGGCCCTTCAAAGAAGACAGCAGGAGAAGACTTACCTTCTTGTTTAATGGTCTAGCTTTAAATCGAGGGATTTTTGCCATCATCTCTTCTTCAAGCTCAGCAGAACTCTTTAGTTTGACTAACCGAACCCGCTGAGTTGTTTCAAATTCAGGCTCCTTAGGCCTTGTCAATGTGAGTTTAGGTTTCTTCTGGGTAACAGAAGCAGCATCATCCTGAATATGAGTTAGGAACATAAATAAAGAATAACAATGAATATGAAAGAACTGAAAAAGAAAAAAACCACATTTCAGAAAGTGGGAAACAGCTTCCATTCATTACATGTGCGAGAGAACTTTTACTATTGTGTGGCAATGACAAGTCTCTAGTACTTGATTGGAACTTTTTCATCATCTCTGCCATTGAAACAAATGGTGTTGCTGCTCGCTCCCGCACGTAAACCTTTCAACAGAGATGGAAACGTACAAATAGTCAGCTCATAACACTGTCACCAGAAACAAATGGACGGGAGAATTTCAGAGAAATAAACCTTTCTTTCTTCTTTCTTCATCTTGTTAGCAACAGAAGAATGGGAACTGGCGCTGTCAAGACCTATTTTCGATTTGTGGTGCAACGGCTGTGGTGGTTTAATATTGAGAATCTGGAAAAATGACCGTAATCACATTGTCAGCAAGACAGAAAAAAAAATGACAAAAACAGTTAGAAGGGGAGAGAGAGAACATAGTAACAATAACTAGTCACCTGTCTAGATCTTCCTCCCTCGAGCTTCTGCCGCTTAATGGCCTGGTTCTCTTGAGTTAAAATGGAGGTTCCAACTGCGTTTTTTGTACTTGTCTCTCTAAGAAAATAAACGATTTATTTACTACATCGTCAGTATCGTAACAAACTAAAAGTTTCAACAGGTAGAAGCTTAACATAAAGTTTCTCTAAGAACCTTCTGACACTTTCTGGTTTGGAAACTTTAACTTGCGATGACTGTGATGGAATCTTCGGTTTCAGTGCTGATGGATTCCTAAGCAAACTAGCTATATGCTTAGCAGATTGGTGCTTCTTAGAATTGGTCACTGGACCTTCCTTCCGAGAAGTCATTGGCTTTGGGGTGCAGCAAGTTTCAGTTTTGCTTTTCTCTCTGTCATCGCTAAGTTCCGTTTTAGTTGAACTAGAGCTCCTGGAGAAATGAAATGAGATCAGGGGAGAAAAATGCAACACCAAACACAAAAAATGAGCTAGCACAGTCCTGGCAAATGATGAAGAGAAGCACTTAACAAATAAGCAAACCTTGTAATTTCTTCAGCACAAATAGTGTCCTTCTTAACTTCTTCACTAGAAGAATTGACATTAGCATTAGTCTCTTTATTCTCGTCATGCAGAGATATTTCTTCCTTCCTGGTTTCAGTGTGTGTCATGACCTCTACTATAGACTTAACCTCGGAGGAAGAATTAGGAGCTGATGAATCCGATGATTCAGCAACCTGCGTTACAATTGGCTTGTTATTCTTATAGATCAGGCAATTACAAGCTTCAAGTCGTGTATTGTAGAAAAATCAAAATACCACCACCTTGTGTATTTCTTCTGCAGCACTAAAATCACATAAGCTCTCTACCTTCACTGATCTGCCAGTCTTAATTTTAGGCATAAAAGCTGCATAAAAAATAGAGAGAAAAAAACATGATTAACTGACAAAGTATAGCTTATCTTCGAAATTAACAAATTGATTGTAAATTACAGCCCAGCAGCAAAAGAGTAATCATTGCCATTTATTGTAATTTTAATGCCATCAAAAAGTCACGAATGAAACTTCACATGCCTTCTGTTGTGTCCAATAAATGATACCCCCTTAGTAACACATTAATTGATCCAACACATAGCAGTATATACCCCGATCTTTTTACACAGTTAATCCACACTGAATGTGTATATAAAAGAAAGATAAGGGCTGGGGTTTTTGCTTCTCATACCCATTCTCTCCTCAACCAAACAGGACGTATAATAAAAAACCAAAGAATTTCCAGAATTCTTCGAAATCTTTCTCAGAATGTGAAATTCATTCGATCAAAATGAGATTTTAACTTCTAGATTCCTAATGTCTCCACAATTCAAAAGCATTAGATCAAATCACAGAATTATAAAAATCTAATGAAGAGAACCAAACCCTAAATCCTTTAAACTAAGCATCTAACACGAGATTTTCTTGCTTTACAAAATAATCGCCAAAACCACAACAAAAATACTAAATTGTGAAATCGTCATGAAGAAAGAAACGCTACTCCACATTACATTACAAAAAAAAAAAGCTAAAAAGAAAAAAGAGAACATACGTGAAGGAGCATAGCTGATGGCCTTATCGAACCAAAGTTCAGCTTCAAGCTTATCTTCGTCAGATTCTCCTTTCGTAAAATCAAAAAATCGAGGTGCTGAAAACTCGTATATTTCATCAACCATCGTCATGGCAGTGACGTCTCCACCGTTAGATTCAACAGCCATCATGAGGGAAGACAAGTAGCCGAACCAGTCTTGAGATTCTTTATGAATCTTAAATAAAATATCAGAGACACAGGGGGGGGGGGTGAGGGGAATTGATCGAGAGGAGAGAGGCGAAAACAGAAAGAATTACTTCTCACTTATGTTTTTCTTTTCCCTTTTTTCTCTATAGATTATGCTTCCAATGGTTTCTGCCTGGTTATAAGAAAATGAAGTTCTTTTTGGTGGTGGAAAGGTTAACGTTACACTGAAGGTAGATGCAGAGGGATCCATAACATAACGGTCGAATTTTTTTGAATTTTGTGCAGACATGAAGGCGTCTCTCTAACGGTTATCTGCGCGCGTCTCAACGGTGTCGTTTCGATCATATTAATATAAAGATAAAAAATTTATTATTTAACAATTTCTTATATAAAACTATATGAATAATAAAAATTAAATAATGAGGTTACGTATTTTAAGAATTCAATTATTAATTCTAAACTAATACGTATTAAATTTTTATAAATTTAATTATTTATACACATCTAAATTTCAATTTTAATCAAATTTTAAGGAAATTATTCATACTATATAAGTCATTTTGTTATAAGCAATTCTTTACTCATTAACTCTAAGTAATATAAATTAAATTTAGGATGATATGATGTCCATTTACATATCATTTTAGAATTACATATATTTTTAATTTTTAAAAAATTAATTAATATTAATATATATATATATATATATATATATTAATTTGTAGTATATTCATCTCATACGAACATTTACAATATTTAAATTTTAAATATAATTTAATTCATTTATTTCTATCATAAGATAATATCTTATGAACATCGAGATAGATCAGTCATATTCTAATTTTTTCATCAAAATTTTAATATTATATCAAATAACAATTCAACTGAAAATACGAATACTTGAATTGTGTAATTCTATGAGATGGATCATATTTTACGACTCCTGAGAATTTTGAGCAAATTAAGGAGCATGTTGATTGCATGAAAGGAAACCAACTCAAAGTTTTCCAGGATTTACATGAGACAAACGGCAACCACAACAATAAAATGACTGGAATCTTCACCGGAATCAGCGCAGAAACTTGCAATGGCTCGATTTGCTGGTTGTCTAATACTCATCCTGATAGTGTCGTCAGGATTAAGCAAGACTAGTTTCCATCATTTCCAAGTGCGAGCTGCGACTTGGTGTTCGAGTACACTTCCCTGAATGCATGGATTCTCTGTCAGGAAAATACGATGAACCACCCAAGGAATGTTGTCTGGACATTGTCAAACTGAATTTAATGGCTAAGTATGGAATTGGAGCAAGGTGGATTTCCTGGTGCATTGAATACATGGTCATAGGTTGGCCAATGAGTTCTGACAGAATCAATCAACTTCCTACAAAGTGTCATACACATCTTAGTTTCCCCATTTCTGAAAGAATGGAATGCAACACGTAATTCAAATTTGAGAAGTTAAACTCGAAAATAGAAACAATACATCTGAATTTAACAGATAGATGGATGTATATTATTTCATTCATATAACTCAAGCTCAAAAAAACCGATTAACACTCTTACCAACATGTTATTGTTTATGTTCTAATTATCTAATGCTGGTTGCCATAGTTGCGTTTATTTAGGAGAATGTGGCAGATTAGTAGGTCTGAATTAACCATGTACTTCTCTTACTCGATCCTTGATCAAAGCTTCCAATCAGTTCTTCCCAAACAGAAAATCATTCTCCAGGACATGAACATTAAATTAAATGATTTCCATCGCAGAAATACATATATAATATCAAACAGAGCAAGCTTGTCAGCTCCTTGACAAGCCAGAAGTAAGAGGAAGAACAAGAACTTCACAAAGTTTCAAGTTTTTTGTCAAATCAGTTAGCGCGAAACCCATATAGATGTAGTAACTACATGACATTAAATAGCAGAGATCAAATATTACATCTTAACCAATATTTTGTACCGTAAATGAAAAGATCATCTCCGAGTGGAGCTAGCCCACACACATGGCGCAAAACAATGTCTTATATTGTAAATTTCCAGATACTCGGATTATTATGAGATAGTGATAATCATTCTTGAACAGTAACTAGTTCATACTCAACCACAGAAAGATTGTTAGTTTCTTGAACTACAAAATTCGCGGGTTCAGCAATTTCGATTCGTCCCCACTTGTCCACTGCAAGCCTCATAGATCCCTTGAACATATCAATCTTTGCATTGCGCAGAATAACAGTTGTCCCAGGCTTCATAAGATCAACTGTACGAAAAGGAAGAATCAGAACATGAAATAAACTGGAAGTTTACCTAGTTGATAATCAACAGATAGCAACCTAAGGACCATACAAAGTGTCGTTCTTGTCACCTTTCCACAAGAGACCATTCATTGTTCTAAAACTTTGAAAGGCCCCAAGGCCAATCAATTACACACCTTCAAACTCAAACTCAACCCTAATCAAGACCATCAACAGATAAGAACCTATAACAAAATCCTAATAAAATATCCACCTTTCACAATCAAAACCCTAAATAAACAAATGCTCATCTCCTTTCATAACACCATAATTAAATAAATCATGATACCAGTAAACCAAACAACTAACCTTGTTCATTTCGGGCAGTGAAAACAATACAACCCGTGTCATCGCCAACAAGGCATTCAGAGATACGGGCAGGACGAGCAGAGAGCGACAAGGGGGCACGTCGAGGCTTAGGAACAGGGACAATTTTGGAATCGAGAACCTCAACAGTGAGATTGTGGCCACTGGTGCCAGGTTTTAGCTCGTCTACTTTTATAAAAACTGGCTTCCTTTTCTCTGCAATTGCTGAAGCCATTGTCTACTGTCCAGTGAGAAGGATTACGTCTTTCGCTTTTCTAGGTCAATCGTGATGAGTTTAAACAATGGGATACTAGGGTTTTAGGGTTTTCTTCGATTTGGGGGCTTTGTATAATAGGGTTTCGTAGATTTTTGATTGGTTGATGAACATGATTTGGAGTGGGACCCTTTTTCCCGGACGACGATGATATTAATGATACTAGATTGGTCAGTTCCATACGACGTGCCGTATCTAGAAAGTTTTACTTTAAATTTTTATAGATGTATTAATAATATAATAATATAAATTAATTTTATTAAATATTAAATATATACTAATTAAATATGAATATATAAATGATAAATAATACATGTTGGTATTGAATAAAATTGTATATTATGAAATTATTAATAAATCTATTAATAAATTTTTTATTTATTAAAAGATTATAATACGTAAGATGAATTATTATTTTATAATTATTGGTTTATCAAAAACCAGAGGTTAGGCCCATTTTATTATATGGATTGGAAATCGCCCATTAGAACACGATAAAGAAGGCAACACGCAACACATAGAAGGCATAGTAACTCATGTTAATGATATGGTTGGAAACTTGGTACGTTGACTGTGACGGTTCAGAAGTGTCTGGCAGGGAGTCTTTTGGTTTTTAGTAATATATTTCCAATAAACAAAAGTCAAAATTAAATAATTTTTTCGTCCACAAAAAAAAATTATTAGGGAAAAATAACATGAAATTTAATGATTTTTAAATTATATGGTTAATTTTATTATTTAAAATAGTCAAATAAGGAATTTCCACGTAATAATACGAGGAGCTTGAAGATACGGTCACGGAAAGAAGAGACTGCACCGAAACAACATTAAATTAATAAAAAAAATGAAAGCCTTTTTTGACAAGAGAAAATTAATTATATATATATTTTTTAATATTAAAAAGGGAAAAGAAAAGAAAAGAAAAGAAAGAAAAAGAAGAAGAAGAGGAAGTTGATAGGTACAAACAAACAACACGGATATTGTTGGTTCTGTTGCGTTTAATACGGAGGACGCGTCAAGCGCAAGACAAGTCCACGTGTCTGACATTCAGTGGCTGATCTTTACTCTCTCTCTTAACTGTCGGTTCATAAAAAAAAAAAAAAGGAAAAGAGTTAAGCGATGGAGTAATAGACGGCGCTCGGCTCAGGTCGTTAGTACCCATCTTGATCCTATCCACTCGTTTACATTTCTTTAACAAGGCGCGTGCGTGTAACCACGCTCCCAATAATTCTCTTCTTTTTTCTTTCAGGTATGTTAAGATTCGCCACATGATTTCATTGATTTGATTTAATTAATTAAAGTATGCAATTTTCTTGAAGAATATTAAGATAAATTTAATTATTTTTTGATTTATTGATATACTTATATGATCTAACGTGAATTTACTTAAAAATGTAATTATTATTATTATTTATTGTAATAATATAGGAAATTATGAAATCAGAATAATTGAAATGAGTTCAGCATCATCATCCACTCATAAACAAGCTTAGATGCGCCGCCCTACGATTTCTTTTCAGCAAAAAAATAAAAGAATTTTGATTGCACGCTCTTTGTTTTGTTGAAAAAGAAAAAGAAAAGAAAAGTTAGATGCACGCTCTTGAAAGAAAGTGTGACAAGTAAAGCCGTGAGATATAACGGCGCCATCAACTCACGATGCCACACTAGTCAAGTAAGTCACACCTCGTTTTCCCAAAGCCGGCAAAAAACGCCGCTTGTCTCGACCTCAACGCGTGACACGTAAACCAGACAGCATTATCATTAATTAAAAATAGAAAAAAAAATTTAGCGCTTCTTTCTCTTTTCATTTCAAATACTTGGGCGGCGCCTCGGTCAAACCCATTGCTGACTGGGCCCACTCTTTCTCTTTCCTCTCCCTCTATAAAACCCACACACCATTCCCCTGTCCATTCCAAGCCAAACAACTATCCATTTTCTCTAACTATCCAGTATCCGAATCCTTACCCGTTAAATGCCATAATGGCTCCCAAGGATAAGAAATTTGGCGGTACTAATGCTGCTAGTAAAGGGGAGAAGAAGGAGATGCATTACAGAGGTGTTAGGAAGAGACCGTGGGGACGTTACGCTGCTGAGATTCGTGACCCGGGTAAAAAGAGTCGGGTCTGGTTAGGCACATTCGATACAGCTGAAGAAGCTGCTAGAGCTTACGATAAGGCGGCGCGTGACTTTCGCGGTGCTAAAGCTAAAACTAATTTCCCTCTACCCAATGAGATCTCCTCTTTTAACGATAAAAAGGAAGAATTTTGTAGCCATGTTGATAATCAGAGTCCTAGTCAGAGTAGTACAGTTGAGTCTTCTAGCCCTCCTTCGGCTGCGGCGCGTGAGTTCACACGCGGTGTTGTAGGCAGATTCCCTTTCGTTTATCAACAACAGCAGCAGAACGTCGTCGGTCCGGTTTGGTTTTTTGATGGTAGTGTCGTTAGGCCAGAGTTTGTTACGCAGCGGTTTCCTGTCCAATATGAGCCGGTAGGAGCAGAGTTTGGTACCGGTGGGACCCAGAGTGATTCCGACTCATCCTCCGTCGTAGACGGCAAACCGGCTAGAGAGTTCGATCTTAACCTTCCACCACCAGAGGATGCTTGATTGATCTTTTATCTTTTCTTCTTTTCGGCTGAAGCAGACGGTCAAATAACCCTGTTTTTTTTTTTTCGTTTACTAATTTCTATATTCGAGAGTTAGATGAAAAAGAAAACATCAGAAAAGAAAAGGAAAACGATAATCTTGTGTAGTAGATTATTAGCGGCTGTAAATAAGTTAATTAGGATTAAGAGAAATAATTATAATTTCTCTTCCAAGCCCTTTTTTTTTCTGTTTTTTTTGGTAGTTGTAACCTTTTACTGGTTCCTCTTGATTTAAGAAATAGCAAATTACATGCGGTTTGTGCCACTCGATTTATTGAATTATTTATTTATTTATTTCTAATTATTTGTTGCTTTTTTTGGCTAATTGAATTATTGTATGATATGGTAAGAACGTACATTTTTCTAATTAATCGGGTTTCTAAGATGGCGAAAGTAGGGCCGCCACGTGGCGAGAGTTCCGTGTTGAAAGGTCGAACATTTTGTGACGACAGCTGGACGGCAAGTGTCCTTTTTTTTTTTGATGTCTAATTTTATAAATTATCATTATCTTAATCAATTAATTAAATTGGCTTTTTTTTTTTCTTTTTATTCTAAGGAACTTGCTTGTCAATTTTAGGTACTTTCGTGGCAGATGATGAGAAGGATTGATGAAAAATAAGGGTGCAAGATCTGGTACGGTGGGAGACACTGGATGGGAAGTTTTGTGGGACCCACTTTCGTCCTAATTAACACTATGCTGATACACGTTTTGGACTATAAACCTCATCGTTCAATCCATGATTAAAAAAAGTTATTATTTAATTTTATTTTTAAAATGAATAATTAATGAATATTAATATCATATTAAAACGTGATATTGTTTGCCGCGGGTGCCGATTTCTGTGGGGGCCAAGAAGGCCGCGTCGGCGGAATCTTCGGAGTGGATTTCGCCTCATGCTCATGCAATGCATCATTACCTTGCAATGCTACCTACCATCTATTTCTTGCATTCATTGATCTCTCCCACTCCCAGTCAGCTGTCGCTTTTCCTTGCGGTGATACCACCGATATTACCCCGCCCAAAAAAAAAAAAAAAGGATTCTCGACATGCCGTCCCAATTAATCGCCGGTGCTCGAGAAATTTATGTCTAGGCAAATCTAGTAAGAATTGTTTGTACTTGAATTGGAGGGAGTATTGTTTGGTCGGCGATTACAAGGCACGTATATGTTCTATATTTTAATTGCTGGATTAATAAACAATAAAGATATTGTTGTTAGCAAATCTTGTAATACTGACACGTAAATCAGTGGCGCGTGAGGGGAAAAGTTGAAGGACGACATGAAGTCGTGGCGGCACGTGAAGTGGTGTTTACGGCGCAAGGAAAACGCAACGAATGACCTTCTATTTATACTTCATTTTTTAATAGTTTTCTTAAAAAGCTTTATTATTACGTGTCGATATTTCAGAGACAAAAAGCTAACGCCGCCAGCGTTAATGGACTTCAGTTTTCGGACATTTGAATTATGACGTCACCATTCTAAATTCATAATTTATCTGAAATATTTTTTAATATAAAAATGAGGAACTAATAGCATAAAACTTTTTTCGAATTATTAATAATATATAACTTTTATTTTTTAAATTTAATAATATTAGTAAAAGCGGTGGGTCCAGTACCGCACCATGTCCACCGATTTCTTTCACCATCAGGCGTCGCTATCTCTCTCCCTTTCTTTTAGCAACGCCACCGTCGCGTTAAAAGCTTTTTCCATTTTTGACTTTGGGCGGCTTCCCAATCATCAATACCAAACCGCCGCACCGCCTTCTGTTAATTGCCCCTTCGGTTGGTTCAAGCGTATGGGCCTGTGGGCTGCTGCGACCAGAGATTTCGTATGGTGTTGGTGGTTAGAGTCATGGCTGGGCTTTCGCACTCCCGTTGCGAAGCCCAGGGAGCAACCACTGTTGAAGCCCAATGATGATCTCATGCTTCTCTCTTTTTCTTAATAATTAAATAATATATATTTACGAATTTTTTAATTTTTTTGATTTCGAGATTAAAAAAAAAAATACGATTAATTTAAAATTTAATAAATTAAGATTAAATTTAAATAGTTAAATTTAATTAATCTTAACATTAAAATGGAGTACATTCCATATATAAAATAATTTTATTAAATAGAAATAATATTTCAATTAGCCATAAAGGAAAGGGCAAGGAAATTTTCCATCCACATTGGTGCGTCCTCACAAAGTCGAACAGTAGTAACGCCCTCACCAAATCACCGCTGTTCATCGTCTTCTTCAAACTGTAACACCCGAAGACCAAGTAGAACGAAAGAAAATGGAAACCACAACAGCAACGAGATAACAAAGGTATGTTTATGTTTCCATCTCTCCTCTTTCTCTTTTAACTTGAAAATCCTAATTCTGCATTTGGTTTTTCCTATATGCAATCATCCATTAAGGTTTCGCTTCTGATCGCATTGATTATCGTAGTAATTTTTACAGCTCTAGGTATGTGAAAATGCGTTGGACTGTAAACATTTGTTGAGCGATTTTGTGTTGTCCAATTTTAATTCTTCATTTACATTATTGCAGGTTCTTTTGCGTTGATTGTGAACCATATTAGCTGGTTTTAAAGTCAAAACGATGAAGAGATTTGTCTACATAAATGATGATGAATCACCAGCTCGTGAATTGTATTGTGATAATCGAATTTCAAATCGAAAGTACACCGTACTAAATTTCCTTCCAAAAAATTTATGGGAGCAATTTAGGTAACCATATATATCTTTCTTTTTATACAATTCGCAAAAATAATGATTGGATTCGAATTCTAATTTGTCATTTTTTATTTGTTTTTTCAGCCGGTTTATGAATCAGTATTTCTTGTTAATTGCCTGTCTTCAGCTGTGGTCACTTATTACTCCCGTAAATCCTGCTAGTACGTGGGGTCCGTTAATCTTTATATTTGCTGTCTCAGCTACTAAAGAAGCTTGGGATGATTATAATAGATATCTTTCCGATAAGAAGGCTAATGAGAAACAAGTGTGGATTGTTAAACGAGGCATTAAAACACATGTATGAAAATCTGTTACGATATCCTCCACTTTTTAATTCAGAAACACACATTTCACTTGTTAAGTAACTTGCTGGTGTTAAGTAATCATCTGTAGATTCAAGCACAGGACATCTGTGTGAGCAATTTAGTATGGCTTCGCGAGAATGATGAAGTGCCATGTGATCTTGTTTTGATTGGTACCTCAGATCCTCAAGGAATATGTTATGTGGAGGTAAATTCAATTCTTTTAGTTAATGTTACATCTGTGACTATAACTTGTTATATGTGAAAGTCACTCTTCCGTGGGGTTTTACGGTTACCATTCTGCATTCTTAGGAGCATTTATGTTCTCCCTCAGTCAAGGAAAAATATTATTTTGAGCACAATTATTTTGGTTCCTAACATTAATAAAATTGCCCTATATTGTTTGTTTAACTGATGCTCACATTTTTAATTTCCCTACAGATTTTCTTTTCTTCCTTGAATTGTTTATTCTTGATCTTCTGTGAAAACTAGGATGTTTGCTCTCTGAAGTTCCAGATTGAAATATATTTTTGATGTCTATTATATGATGAAAACATGTTGTATTTGTTATTTTTTGGATTATGATAGTCCACCATAATTTGCAGACAGCTGCCTTGGATGGTGAAACTGATCTGAAGACAAGGGTAATACCATCTGCTTGCATGGGCATCGATGCTGAACTTTTGCACAAAATAAAGGCAAATCCCCTTACATTTTTCAATCTTGTAGAATTCATGTTCTGCCTTCAGTTTGGACTATTCCTACTAGTTAACTTTTATTCTGGAGGTGTTATGGAAAGCAACATTCTTATGATTTCTCAATCATGTGGAGTTTATACTCACTTTTAACTTTATATTATCGCTTGTGGTTGTCTGTTGATCTCAGGGTGTTATTGAGTGCCCAAATCCAGATAAGGACATAAGAAGATTTGATGCAAATCTACGTTTGTTTCCTCCATTTATTGATAATGATGTTTGCGCTTTGACCATAAAAAATACAGTTCTTCAGTCATGCTACTTGAGAAATACAGAGTGGGTTTGTGGGGTAGCTGTCTATACAGGCAAGTTCATATCCTGTGATGCATGATGGTCACAAATAAATCATGTGAATGAATGAATATATGTTGATAGATGTGAAAATGCGTTGACTTGCAGTTCATACAAATGAAGATTGGGCGCTTATGTATAAATAACGCTATAAATAGATTGATAGAGAGAGACAGAGAGATTGATTGTAGCTTTTCTGTGCCTCACTGGCCTTCATTGCGTCATTTAGGATTTTTTACTTTGTTCATGTAAAGAATATGAATTAAGTACACAAAAAAGCTGGTGTATGGGGAAATTAGTTTCTCTTAATGTATATGTCATATAGTCTTGTTGTGAGAATTACCAAATATTTTCTTTTTGTTGATAAATGCATTTGAATGTCTTGCATGAATGGCAAGTGGGTCGTGTGTATATCTCTCTATCTATATCAAAACTTTCTGAACTTCAGTTACCTGTTTTTACTGAATAGTATTCTTTGCTTTGCTGAGCCATTATATTTCTTTGTCCACCATGTACATCTGTCCTTTTGTAGACTATTGTGGCTTTATTTCCTTTGTGATAATTTCTGAATTCCAGGATGTATGTGTTGATGATTTATTTTTATGTATTTATTGTATTTTCATTTTTCTTTTCCAGGCAATGAAACTAAGCTGGGTATGAGTAGGGGTATTCCTGAACCAAAGCTCACAGCTATGGATGCAATGATTGATAAGCTGACTGGAGCAATATTTGTTTTCCAAATAGTGGTAGTTATTGTTCTTGGTATAGCTGGAAATGTCTGGAAGGATACAGAAGCAAGAAAGGTTCGTTGGATGGGATTCTCCCTTTATTATCCTTTGTTGCAATAATTAAGTTCCATTCATTTTCGAAATATTTGTATTCTGTTTTGCAGTTTTTTAGAATTTGGGCTCAATCATATAGCACTATGGCTTTATGTTGCAAGATCCTAGTCAATTTCCAAGTGACTCATTACAATGAGTCAAGTCATGGTTATTTTGATTGCTAAGACTTATTCTTGCTGATGTTTAAGTTTTATGAAAAGGAAGCTTTCTTACTGATTATGAAACAAATATGTAATAAGATTATGGCTTTAGAAATATATATGGAAACTATGACCAGCTACCTCTCTCCCTTTTCTTCTCCTTTCTCTAAGAGCTGTCTCCATTTGCAATTTAAAATTTTTTCTGTGGTCAACATATTTCTTTACTTTTTTCTTAATCTTGTTATCTTGAAATATTAGTTTCTGGATTGGTAACTTTTGAACAGGCGTCCTCACTTTCTTTGTTTCCTTTGTTGGCAGCAATGGTATGTTCTATATCCAAATGAAGGTCCATGGTATGAGCTTCTAGTAATCCCTCTGAGGTTTGAGCTACTATGTTCCATCATGATACCCATATCTATTAAGGCAAGTGCTATAAACATTCTACCAATTATTCTTCTAGAACTAAATTGAACTAGCACTATTTTAGTTCTTAAAAATTTAAAGTACACCAAACTGAACAAATAAAATAATTGAACAATGCATAATTTCATGGATTAGATGTCTAGATATAGCTCTCATCCTAGAAAGTCCTCTGATCTTGTTTCAGTATTTCAAAATGTACATATGAAATGATTGTTCCAAAATGTGGGGAAAGATTGTTCCCTTCTTCAGGTTGTACTTACCCATTAAAACAAGTTGTTATCTGTTCACCTCATTTATCTTTGCCCGTGTTTGCAAGACCAACTAAACTAGTACACTTGCATCTTTTCTTTTTGCAATGCTTTAGTTTTCAAATCTTTATTATCTCTCCTTTGATCTTTATATTCTGGTGATAAATGTTATCAAAGTATGTTATTCTAAGTCATGACATTTTCATTGAGGATCAATACTCAACATAACTTTACTAGGAAGCCATGGAGGAGCTTCAAATGGATTTTCAGAGGAGCAAAGTTGAGAAGAAATTATCAAGTTTTGCAATTGAAGGAAAATCGATATTAAAAGAAAAGTCTTTGATCTTTGTTAGTGGTTTTCTAGAGTTTGCTAAGTGTGTTTTGAATTAAGAAAGGTTGCGTGATCATTAAAGTTTGTACTATTCTTGGGTATTGGTAATCCAAGGGGGACAAAATATTTGTGTTTGAGAGTCTTGGAACACTTTTTTTTTTTTTGGAACACCCAAAGAATCTTTTTATGTTGGAGAAGCCCACTTGAAAACGATGTGAGCAGTTTAAGTGGTATATGAGTGGAGTAGATCGGTATCCAATATAAGTCAATATATTTTATGCAATATGGGTACCAATCCCATTTAAGGCCATTGTTAAGAGTTTGGCCCAACACTTTCTTTAGTCCATGAAATTTCTACATGGTATCAAAGCCTAAGATGGTCAAAGGGACCAGCTAATCTTGGGCTTGTGTTCAAAGATCTAAAATTGGGCTAGTTTGAAGAATAGACCCATTTGTGGACCTAGGGATTTGATGGGCCTCCAGGTGAAGATTCATGTTTAGCAAGTGAAGACTAATCTAGACTAGTTGCACTTGAGTGGAAGCGTTGGAAAATTCCACATGGAAAAGATGTGAGGATTTTAAGTGGTATATAAGTGGAGTACATTGGTACTAGCATAAGCCAATTGATTTGATACAATATAGGCACCAACCCCATTTAGAATCGTGGTTAAGAGTTTGGCCCAACACTCTCATAGTTTAGTTTTTCTATTTTGTAATGATTTCAACTATCACATGCATCACCCTGTATAATGAAGTGCTTATTTTATGCTGCAGGTATCTTTGGATCTCGTGAAGAGCTTATATGCAAAATTTATTGATTGGGATGCTGAGATGATTGATCATGAAACTGGTTGTCCATCCCATGCAACAAAGTAAGTTAAAGCTGTATAGAATCATAATGTATGAGACAAGTAAAGCCGTGAACTTTAGCTGGTATGGAAAACCAAGTTATTTTGAATATGTTCCAAAGAGGTGTTCATTGTGTGTGGCAGCACAGCAATAAGTGAGGACCTTGGACAAGTGGAATACATTCTGACTGACAAAACGGGAACACTAACTGAAAATAAAATGGTGTTTAGAAGATGTTGTGTCAATGGCGTTTTCTATGGGAATGAGAATGGGAACGCTTTGAAAGGTTTCTCTCCCTCTCTCTTAAATGATACACTTGCCTTTTCTTTGATTGATGTAGTGCAGGATGACGGTCTTTGGTTTTATTTATGCCTTCAAGTGTGCTTTTTGAAGCCTTCCCCATCACCACCACAGCTCTATCTGCAAATTTGCGTCGTTAACATAAACATGGTTTCCTATTTAGAATGTTGAGCATGAATTTACCTTTCTATAGGGTCTTGAACTTATGCAGTCTATGTAGCATCCCTTATTAAAAGAATTGATGGTTTGAAATGTTTATGCCAGCTCTGCCACCTTTTTTTTTTTCTGTGTTTAGTTGGCTGGTAGTTTCTATAGTGCAAATGCTCAAAATTTTGTTTGTTATCAACACCTTCTTATTATACAGATGCACGGCTGCTCAATGCTATTGCTAGTGGGTCTCCTGATGTTATTCGGTTTCTTACAATTATGGCAGTTTGTAATACTGTTATACCTGTGCAGAGGTGACTAGCCTTTTCTTTTTGAGTATAGTTTAAATACTTCTTGAAAGGTTCTGATTTCTTGTTTGCCTTAAAATTCAAACCACAGTTGATCATCAGCATGTGTATGATACTTATTTGAATCATCTTTTTTTCCTTGTAGTAAAAGTGGAGCAATTTCATACAAAGCGCAGTCTCAGGATGAGGATGCTCTTGTTCAAGCTGCTGCTAAGTTACATATGGTTCTTGTTAGAAAGAATGGAAATATTCTTGGTAAAATACTTTGTGAGAGGACTCTGTATTGTTATGGCTTCTATACTGAATATTGATGATGCAAACTTAATACTTTTCCTATCATTGGCAGAGATGAGACACAATTCTTGTGTGTTAAATTATGAAGTGCTGGAGATTCTGGAGTTCACATCTGACAGGAAAAGGATGTCAGTAGTTGTGAGGGATTGCCAGAATGGAAAGATTCTCCTTTTGTCAAAAGGAGCTGACGAAGCTATTATTCCTTGCGCTGCTACAGGTAGTATTATTTCTTGTATCAGTCTGTTGCTTATCTGGAAGGTAGCAAAGAAGTTCTTTTAAAATTTCTTAAACAAAGGTCTCACTTTCTCATGTATAAGCAGAAATCACGGAAATGTGCCTCATTGGATTGCTCCAGTCAGGCATGACCAAACTCTCTCTTATCTTTATTTGATCAGAGGTGTGCCTGGTGTAGGATTCAAATATAAGAGTCAGTTGTCACGTGCTTCAACTATTGTGATAAGTCATAAAATGTAGCTTAAATGATAGATGTCTAAATCAATCATGGGAAGCTTGGAGTCAAATTTGAGTCTGCCACCAATAATATCTGGGTAACTGCAGTTTATCATGTCTCACTTTATGATGGCTTACAAATCTCTAGAAAGAAGATTTGAGTGGCCATGCTTACATTCTCAAATAATGTCACATCTTCCTTGTCTGCCTCTTGAGCTCTGATTTCACAACTCTAAGAGACAATTGTACCATCACTTTCCCGTGCTTCTTATGTGTAGCACTTGTTTCTTTTCCGTAGTCTTAAATCCTAGCAGTGCCTGCAAATTGGAAAGCTTCAAGATGTACCGGATGAATCTTAAACCTTTGTATGCAAACCAAAATACGTGCAGAAGGAAAATAGCTTATTTTCCCTCCTCTATTTTCTTTCTTTATGTTTGGAAAAGAGGAAGAAAATTCTTGTTTGGGAAGTTGAAATGAGAGTGGAAAGAAAGTAATCCCTTCACATAATTACCACTTTACCGTTATCAAATACTACTAAAAGCAACAGACAATTATTGATGTGGTGATGGCAAGTATAAAGTTGATATGGCACTTTCAATCATAGATTTTCCTTCCAATTTCTGTTATGGAGAAGAAATAAGAGAAAATATAGTTTATTTTCCTTGCTTTTTTTCTTTCCTAGCAATGGCAAAGAATTGTTCTTCTTTGTTTTCCTCATCTACCACGATTCCAAATACATGATGGCAATGGATGGTAGTTTTCATGCTCCATTAATTTAGGATAAGTATAAATGACAAAAGATTATAGATTCTCATATCACTTTCATCGTATGAATGTCTGCTAATTTGCCACCAAATCCAGGACAACATACAAGGACATTTAGTGATGCTGTGGAACAGTATGCCCAATTAGGATTGCGGACATTGTGCCTGGGCTGGCGGGAATTAAATGAAGATGAATATCAAGTGTGGTCTCTGATGTTTAGAGAAGCCAGTAGCACATTGGTTGATAGGGAGGTAAAGGGTACATCTCATATAAATAACATTTTTTAAAAAGTTTATGCCACTAGCTTTGGCAATTGACATGTATATGATTGAGTCTCATATATTGGTATTTCCTGCAGTGGAGAATAGCTGAGGTTTGCCAGAGATTAGAACATAATCTTGAAGTTCTTGGAGTAACTGCTATAGAGGATCGGTTACAGGTGAATGATTTCATAACTGGATTATATGGATGCTATCCTTAATAATGCTAGTAACTGAGATCTGGTATCTTCATTTTCAAACTTTTTCCAGGATGGCGTACCAGAAACAATCGAGACACTTAGGAAAGCAGGAATAAATTTTTGGATGCTGACTGGAGACAAACAGAATACTGCCATACAGATTGCCCTTTCATGCAATTTCATTTCACCAGGTAGATTGGATTCCTTTAGATTTATTCACTTCATGAATTACATTTCTCAAGAAAGATGTTATAATTCCCTTTCTAAAGCATCTGATCCTTCAAGTTCTGAACAACAGTCTTGGCTTTCTCAGTTTTATATCCTTTGCAACTACCGATTCACCGTTAACATTATTCATAGTTGCAGACAAGATGTTCACTTTTATGCGTTAGCCAAATATCCATTTCAATATCTAGTGTTCACATTACTTTTTTTTTTTTTGATATTTTATTAATTGATACATCAACTTGGGATTTTATCCTGCAGTCAACCTTAATGTATCTGTAACCCTTGCATTTTCCTTCTCCCTTTTCTCTTTGCTTTTCTTTTTGGCAGAGCCAAAAGGTCAGCTTCTATTAATTGATGGAAGAACTGAAGATGAGGTTTCTAGAAGTTTAGACAGAGTTTTACTTACAATGAGGATAACAACTTCAGAACCAAAGGTATTGAAAATAAATGCTTATTCACTTGTAATTATGAACTAGAATCCTTCATTATGTCTTCAATGCATCTAATTTTATCATCCATTTTAATTCATTGTCTGCTGTATGACTTGTTAAGTAATTTGACATAAAAGGTGGATGAGTTTTACATAACCTGGAACTATAGCTCCTTCAGCTGTGAAGTGCTGTTGTTGAAAGAGCCATGTGCATGTTCCTAACTCACCTTGCATTCGTATGAAAGGATATAGAGTCTGGCCTTTGTGATAGCCATAATATGGTCCATCTCTAAAGTCATACAACTGATTATGCTTTTGCAAAAATGTTCAATAAGAAGTTTGGTGTGCTTTGGTCTATGTAACATGTTCAATGCAATTTAGCAAAATTTTTTTTTTCTCAATTACACCTTTTGGTTCTCAGGATTTAGCATTTGTTGTTGATGGTTGGGCCCTTGAAATCTTACTAAAGCATTATCGGAAAGCTTTTACTGAATTGGCGATATTGTCAAGGACTGCCATATGTTGTCGTGTGACACCATCACAAAAAGCACAGGTTGGATCTGCAATTACTAATTTTAGCATTCTACTGATGGGATTTTCTTCTTCATTCTCCAAATCGAAATCTATATTTACCCTAGCAATGTGCTTCAATAAAATATTGTTGGCTAACCTGTGTGATCCTTCCGTTTGCAGCTTGTGGAGCTCCTAAAATCATGCGACTACAGAACACTAGCTATTGGGGATGGTGGGAATGATGTGAGAATGATACAGCAGGCTGATATTGGAGTTGGCATTAGTGGTAGAGAAGGACTACAGGCAGCTAGAGCGGCTGATTACAGTATTGGAAGTAAGTTATCCCAATTAATATTTGTACTGTTTATGTAGTTGATGATTCAATATAGTGGCTTTGCTTTAAAGTTCAATATAGTGGCTGTGCTCTTTAATGCTTATCTGGTGTGACATAAGAACAACAATGCTCTCTTAGGACTGATGCACTGTTCAATGCTTTGCTGGTTACAAAGCTTCTTCTCCAACTTTCTCTAGCCTGTGCTTGCCAACAAAATTTATTTCATTTTCAGTAAAAGATTAGCCTCTTACTGCGTAGTCAAGTATTGAAAGTGCTGCTAGGACACATAATTTGCTTGCTGGGCTAGTTAAGATCTGCAACTGTAATGAGCTAGAATTCTTTAGAAGAAGTGATATTGAGCCACATCAAGATGAACTCTTTCACTTCTTGGAAGGACAATGTAGTAATTGAGCTGAGGGCATGTTAATGGTTAAATATTAAGATTTGACTGTAAATAGATCATTTTTTTAGCAGAACATCAAACACTTTTTGGGTTAAACAATCAATTCAATGAACTTTAGAATGGTTCTTCAAATATCCTGTGCATAGATGAATGATTGTACCAACATGATAGACCAATATTCCATGAGATGTGTTCGCTCAAATTTGCCAAAATTGTGACATATTTTAGTATTTTCATAATAGTCTTTTTCAATACTCTTCGTTGTTGTGCAGAGTTTAGGTTTCTGAAAAGACTGATACTTGTCCATGGGCGGTATTCATATAATCGAACAGCATTTCTATCGCAGTATTCCTTCTATAAATCCCTATTGATATGTTTCATACAAATTTTGTAAGTTTTCATATTTGGTGTGCGATTTTCCTTCTCTTTAGAATGCAAGTATTTTGCATTACTTATATCTAGTACCATACTAAAATTAGCAAACATACAGTTTTTCCTTTATTTCAGGTGTTTCTGGGACCAGTCTTTTCAATTCTGTTAGTCTGATGGCTTATAATGTTTTCTACACAAGTATACCTGTTTTAGTTAGTGTACTTGATAAAGATCTAAGTGAAGAAACTGTAATGCAACATCCTCAAATTCTGTTCTATTGCCAAGCTGGAAGGTATACTTATTTTCTACATTTAACAATTTTCAGCCGAGCATCTTATTCTTTGGCTTCGTGGTTCGTAAGTTATTTTGTGCACGACAGTTGCAGTTTCTGCTAGCCTATTAAAATAACTTACAACTGTTCTTGACACAGGCTTCTTAATCCAAGCACTTTTGCTGGATGGTTTGGTCGATCTCTGTTCCATGTGAGTGCCATCAAAATTCTCAAATTTAGTTATACTGCTTTTACAGTATCTTAGTTAATTGCTAGGTTAATATTCAATATGATTTTTTTTTTCTGACTTCATGGTTCTAAATGATCATTCTCAAGTTCACTAGCCTTTGAATTTACAAATCTCTGCAATAATTTTTCATTGCTGTTTTGAGCGCTCTTCAATTTTTTGGCTACTGCTGAGTATTGCTTGATTCATGTATTTTTCTTCATGTTATATCTACCTACATATTGTGATGTTTTCAGGCAATTGTAGTATTTGTTATAAGCATACATGCATATACTTATGAAAAAAGTGAAATGGAGGAGGTTGCGATGGTGGCGCTTTCTGGATGCGTATGGTTGCAAGCTTTTGTTGTAACATTAGAGACCAAGTAAGCTTCCATTTTCTGGTTATGTTCAAAGTTTGTCATTCTAAAATTTATCAAGTGTATGTTGGATAAGATGCATTGAAGAATATAATACATTACATTACATTCTTGATTATGCTATTAAGATTAAAAAAAATTAATGTAATGTATTGATTAATATTTAACTAATCAAATATATCTCTACTTTGAATGCACAAAAATTTGCAATCATTCAGTGTTATGTTCACTAAAATTAGATTAGAATAATTTTGTTAATAAATAAATAATTAATTATTAATATAATCATAAAAATCAAATTTCCATTTAACTGGCTTTACTTTTGCCATCACGTGCAGCTCCTTCACAGTACTACAACATCTTGCCATATGGGGGAACTTGATCGCGTTCTATGTCATCAACTGGATTGTTAGTGCCATTCCATTCACAGGGATGTATACAATAATGTTCCGGTTATGCAGGCAGCCATCATACTGGATAACTGTTTTTGTAAGTCCCATTGTCGAAACTCTCGTCATTTCTTATTCATCCAATATTATGAACTGTGTTTTTGGCTGGCCTCCTTTGAACACCGCAAATTGCATTATCAGAATAGACTCCTGCCAGGAAGAGGTCGGTAATTAGTTTCTTCAAAATTGAGTATTTATGGTTTTTGTTTCTTTGCAGCTTATAGTTGCAGGGGGAATGGGACCAATACTAGCTCTGAAGTATTTCCGTTACACATATAGACCCAGTAAAATCAACACACTGCAGCAGGCTGAGCGTTTAGGTGGGCCAATACTATCTCTAGGGAATATCGAGGCACAATCAAGATCAATAGAGAAAGAAGTTTCTTCTTCATTATCTATTATTACCCAACCCAAGAGCAGGAGTCCAGTTTATGAACCATTATTATCAGATTCTCCGAATACAAGAAGATCTTTCGGATCAGCAGCTGCTTTTGAATTTTTTCAGTCACAGTCCAGATTGTCTTCGTCGCCCTATTCCAGAAATTGCAAGGACAACTGAGCAGATTTTTGGTCTTTTTGATTCATCGGCATCTAAAAAAGAAATCGAGTTCTGGCAGTGTCGTTTAAGGTTGTATAGAACTCATGATTCATGTGCACCAACTTACAAATTCTTATACCTGATTTATGTTATCAAAATCTCAAAATCTATATATAAAAAACATTAAATTGATACTCTTCATGAATGAAAATCATGGCAACAAAATAAAATTTTGCTAGTAAAAAACTTGATAATCAAAAAAATCTTCAACTCCATGAACAAGTACATGGCCATCGTTGTATATATTCCATTCTATAATCTTGACATTGTTGATTGTAGGAAAACCTGAAACGGGTACATGGGTAACTCTAAGTCGATGTCCAAAATTGTGATCGCATGTGACCAGATCAGAGCCATTCGAGAGAAATCCTGAATCAAACGACTGCTTGTCAACCTTAGACATCACTACTTGGAACTGGTAAATGATCCAATCCTGAACCCGGATTGCTTCATCTGGAGGAGCAAATATGGTAATTTTGGTG
>CANYBF012252960.1:0-10935 GCA_948192965.1 Dalechampia spathulata
CGCAAGCTCAAACTCAGAATATGCCTTAATTGAAGCTCCTAACTCTCCCAGAACCTATCAAATACATTCCAAAACCAATCTTAACACATCCACACCACTGTTCCTCATCCAACCGAGAAGTCATGCTTCCCAACAAGGCAACAGTGTCACCTCATATACTCACAATACAAGCATACATACATACATACACGTATACTAGTGTACAAACTACTAGGGTCTCTAGTGCGGACGTGACAGATAAAGAGTGCAGGGCACTCCAGGAAATGGCCGCCTAAGGGCGATGAATACCGGCACCTAACGGGATCCAGTGTGTGCGAAAGGAATGCGCACATCAGGAAAACAAGAGTGAATGAGTGAAAGAGGAATGTGATCGAATGAGAGATGCATTAACAATTGCATTGCATATGATATATATTGATGGATTGTGTACGGTTTAATATTTGGTTATATATGTTTCTAGCACCACTGAGTTTTATCTCAGCGTTTGTCATTTGATGAACGTAGGTTCAGAGCCCACAGGAGAGCCGCCAGGAAAGGAATAGAGGTCGTCAGCTGAGACAGAGCGATCTCGACTTGGTACGAGGACTTCGGTGGCAAACTCTCGCTTCATTTTGTGCCTGTGTAGCTATGTATTAGTATGGCAGTAGCATAGTACTGTATTTGTATAGCTTTTGGTGGTTTGATTGTATACACTCACTTATGTATAACAAGTTTTAATTATATAAGATTTGGGATTGCCTGTTACGGTTTATGTTTACGATTGAGTGTATGTATGGGATGGATCCCGGGTTTATGTATGCTTATCACGTTGTTTCCGCAGCACAACCACCATGAGGCTAGAGTGTGTCCCCATACGACGTCTATACGATGTATCCCTGACGGTACAGACACTAATCTTCTTAGTAGGCTGTTGTTTGTGTCGTGGGAGCATGTCATCCTGGGTATGGGCCGGGTGTGACAGGTTAAGTTCTTAAAGACTTCTAAATGTGCAAATAGTCATGCAACTACTAAATAAGCCATTAGTAGTAAATTAAATACGGGTGATGGTAATATTAATTATGTAATTAATAACGTACGATGACTTTAAGATATGTAAAATAATAATGTGTGCATAACAATAATGTTAATGTGGTAATGATTTAAGTATGAATGTATGTTTAACTTGGGAGTGTTAAATTAATTGGATTTTAGTAATAAGATTGAAGATATATATAAAAAAAATTCCGCACTTAATTAAGAATGTATGGAATCCTTTGTAGAATGATTATTACTTTTCTGAATAAAGAATTAATAATCATACTACGTGAGCATGTTACGCAGCTAAAAAACATGATGATAATATTATTATATAATAATGAAATAGTAATTAAATATTATAGGAAATATTATAAAATAATAATATTATGAATATAATAATATAATATAATAATGTTATACCAAATTAATTAAAATAATAATAATAATAATAATAATAATAATTAATAGTTAATAATAATAATTAATATTATTGTAATATTAATATTATTATTAATGAAAAATAATTATTATAATTTATGTAGTATTAGTAGCTTTAATAATTATTTATTAACAATGATTAGTATTATTAATAATTAATTTGTAGTATTTTTATTATTATGTATTGTTATTATTATTTATAGTTAATATGTGGATTATTATTGTTATTATTTTATAAATGTAAATATAGTGAATATTAATTTTAAAATAATTATTTGTAAATATTATTTGTATGCAAAATTGATATTGGTATTAGTAATAATTATAATTATTATTGTGATAAATTATTATTATAATTATAGTTAAAATAATAATTATTATTAATGATATTATTAGTATTATTATTACATAGAATTGTAATAATTATTTATTTATGTAGTAATTATAATGATTAATATTTATTAATATGGTTTATGTAATATTAGTTAATGTGTATAATTCTTATGCATGTAGCTATTATTTAGTAACAGTTTTTATTAAATATATTGATGTGATTGGGTAAATAAAAAATAATATAGGTAATGTTATATTGTTAAAAATTATATATAATTATTTATAATATTTAAATTTTTGTAATGTAGTATTGTGTATCATTAATATTATTACTGCTTATAATCATTGGTATTAAATATTATAAATATGTTTTATTGAATTAATTATGAATATTAATAATTATGAATATAAATATGAATATGAAACCATATGGCGATTGTAATATTTTGAAGCAAGTTATTAAAGATAAGTAATATAAGAGTGAAAAGTAATTATATTGCAATTGTATACAAAAATGAGTGCATATCATAAATTGATAGTGTGATGCAAAACCCATCGTTTGTATTCATCATTAATAGAATACTCACTTGCAGGAATTTGTACCGGCATGATACGACGTTTTCGCCAGGTAAGCTTAACATGCTTTAGAAAGCAATTAAGCAATCATTGTCCAAAGAATTCTGGTAGCAAGCGAGGTATAGTCTGTTGATATCCATATTGATGATAGAGTCTGGTAGAACAATAGTGTGTAGGAGCTTGCAATTCAGTGAGTGGGATACAATCAATATAAGTTCTGATAGTGATATATTGAATGTGCTACCATGAACAAGTCCAACGGACAGTGCTCTCTGAGATGCCTCACATCCATTGTACCCAATCATCAAATGTGAATGTCTTTGCCTCAGAGAAGGTGAAACGTCTCCTCATATATGTTTGAGGGTGATATATGTACGGATCACCTTGTGGTGGTGGCAAGATTCCTAACTTCCTTTGAAGCCAAATCTAGTAAGTTAAGTGGAAAAAAGGAAAAAATTGAATGAGATGAACAAAGAAAATTTTAAATTTTGACATCTAAAAATAAGAAATATCTTATGAGTAAAAAAATGTAAATGCAAGTGAGATGATGTACTTGGAGTAGTAAAAAACAACTACTAAAGTGATCAGTCTGTCCTCGCTTAAGTCTGTTAAGGCTGAGGATTATCTTTACAAGAATTATTAGAAAAGGGGTTTGACCTTGCTCCATTTAATCAATAATGGGTCCCAACATAAGATTCCCATTACCAGAGGGGCTGATGAATAGAAACTATGCCAATAGTGCAAAAGTAGTAACTTTGAGCCATGAATGGGAGGTTCATGAGGTTGGCAACTTGTGATTACAGAGTTTGAAGATTTTGGTAATATCTATAGACCCTTCTGCAGTCAGTAATCAAGTTTCTATAGTGGGGCTAACGTCGAATGCTCTGATGACATATGGAATAACTTTACCAACAAGAAGTAGCATAGTCAAAATTTTATTTATGCAGCATGAAACTCCAAGGATAGCAGCAAACTCCTCATAAAGTGGACATAGTTCGATATGTCCAAATTGATCACATGGTGTACTAGATCCCATAATTGAATTACTGCATGTATAAATGTATAGTGGATGGAGATTTGGTGGAATGTCTTTAGAGAATGGAGTCTGAATTGGGTAAGTCAATTCCATTGAGTATGTTCCTATTGACGGATGGTAGCATGGAAGATAGATAATGACTCTTCTGTCATTTTTAAGTGCTAAAAAAAAGAAACATTAATAGATTAGTCAAGTAAATTAAATTTGATAGTAAGAAATAATAATAATTATAGTGATAATCATTGTCATTATTAATAGCATTACTGTGATAGTTGTAATAATGGTTATTATTAATATTATAGATAACATTATCGTTATCGTCTTTGTTATCATAATTAGTTTGATGATAATGTTAGTTAATATATTATGTTAGAAAGTTTATAGAACATGAAGATATAATTATTTTAAATAAGTTATTATAACTTAAATGAAGGAAAATAAGAGCATGATAATAACATCATTAAATTAAGACTGAAATTTAAGAACATGAACAGATAATAAAGTATCATTACATTAAATAAGTTTGTACAACATACAGATATTACCAAATACTAAAATAAATAAGCTAAGTGTTACAATCTCTTCTTCTAATCCTAGATCTGAGACCCATTTATCGTCTAGTATTTCTACGTTCCATATCTATTTGTACATAATGAGAATCATGTAAATTACAAGGTTCATTATCATCATGATCTTCATCATCAGCAACAATAGCAACATCGCATTATTCTCCATAATGATTAGGAAAGGTAGTACTTATTGGAGTATTATAACCTCTTTGACAATGTTCAGGAAGTTGTTGTGGTTATTGTGAAGTTGAGGCAAAGAATGGATTAAAATAAGGGTTAGGGTTGGGGCTAATGGTAGGGGTAAATGGTTGATTTGATAGAAAAGATTGTGTGCACCATTGGGTGTAAAATGGTAGGATGTATGAAGAAGATTGCACTGGTTGAAACGGTGGTGCGGTAAATGGCAAAGGGTATGAAGATTGAGTCGATGGATGAAAAAATGAAGTAAATTATGTGAAATTAAAATTTGAAGGAACAAATGAAGTTGATGGTCCAGATTGATGATGTAAAGAAATAGAAGATGGAATAGGCTCACAAGAAACTGTTGTTGGAATAGGAACATCATGATGTTGATGACGATGTTGATGGCTACATTGTATTGGACATGAAGATGTAAGTCTTATAAAGTCATTGTCAACAGGATACAAATAATGAATGGAGTCAGTGGTCGATTCAGAAGGTGGCATGGTTGTAACATGACGTTAATGCAGCTTGACCATTACAACCAAGCTATTGAGCTAATTCTAATTGAGAACTTATTGATATATGCTCAAGGGCGTCAGCCTACATAAAAAGATAATAGTAAATCAGTTAGTGTATTTAATGTACACAATTTGATTAGTGAAATAAAGTTATAGGATTAAATATTTAAGGAAGCTCTAAATTATGTACCCCTAGATGAGATCCACCTTGTCGTAACTTTACGATACCAATCCATATATTCAAAATGGTAATGCTTATGGGGAGAAGCAATATGAGCCTGCACAATTCGTTGCATGCGATTATCCCATAATTAACCCATGTTGAATGTCATTCTATCCAATTGATATATGTATTATGAAGATCAGATTGATGTAAATCTTCAGTCTGTAAGGGTGGACGAGGGATGCATTGCTCTAATCCAAATTGGTAGAGGACCTTATTAGGTTAGTGCCACTCAACTATATGAATACACATCATTGGCACAACCGACTTCCACATGTGCTGGCCTTCTAAGCATTGACGAGGGAGAACATTTAAAATGTCCTGTTGATAGGGCTCCCAGATTATCTAAACAATGAATAATCAATTTGTTAATAATCAATTTGTGAAGTAAGTAGACATTTATAAAACATTATAGATGACATTAAGATTTTGAAATACATACATCATCAACACGTGAAATGTCTAACCTCAACTATATATTAGATATGGCATGAGTGGGGATCTGGGTTATGGTCCTATTTATACACCATCTATAATGGAATATAAATATCAGATAAGTTTTAAAAGAATGAAAATTGAAATTAAGAATTTAAATGAATGAAGTGAATGTAATACTGTCTACCATAAGGAGCATTAGAGGTAGGGGGTTAGGATTAATGGTTGGAGCCAAAAATGGGAATATTTCTCATGCCCATATTTATAATAGGAACAAAGGGCCAGATATTTATAAGGCTAATAGGTATCTACAAGAATCATAAAGCTCTCGATATGAATATGCCAAACATGCAGATCCTCAACTATATCATCCAACAGTTTCCTGATCCTCTAAGCATGGTAGATAAAATAAGATGACTATACCAGTACTGGTTGGATAAACTATTTATCCACATAACGATCGCAGGATAGCTACCCTTGCATGGTTATAGATGACCTCAATAGGAGCATCATCATTGAGTTGACTGAATTCTTATATAAGCCAACTTTACTTCAGTTTGCAACCCCTTCTATGAGTATTCAGTGGAACAACCCCAAGCAACCATCCACATAATACATTCCAATTATGATCGAGCTATCCAATAATAGGTTGACCGTCAATAGGAAGACTGGTGATGATAGCCACATCTTGCAATGTAACTGTGCACTCGACATCAGGTAGGTGGAAGGTATAAATTTCGAGTCTCTACCTCTCGACCAAAGCAGTTATCAAATGATGATCAAGACTAAAATATCCCATATGAAAAAGTCCACCAAAACATGTATTCTGAATCACCTCGATGACACGTGGGTGCAAATTTTCTATACGATTACCACGTAAAGAAATATTTTATCTATAATTGAGGATATGGTCATCAACCTACATTTCAAAACATGGAAATCTCAAACAAAGAATCTTTAATTCAAAGAAATTTATAATGTATAGTATGTCAAATTAATATCATTACAGATGTTGAAACATTAATTTTAGAAATTCATTTTAATAACGTTATGTTTAGGGTTACTTTAAGGTTTAGGGTTTACGATTTCGATTTAGGGTTTTCAGTGATTTTATCAAACTTTATTTCATTTTATCCAATAATATTCAAATTAATATCACTACGCTTGTTCAAATATTAATTTTAGAAATTCATTTTAATAATATTATGTTTAAGGTTACTTTTAGGGTTTACAATTTACAATTTCGATTTAGAGTTTTTAATGATTTTATCAAACTTTATTTCATTTTATCCAATAATATTCAAATTAATATCATTATGGATGTTGAAATATTAATTTTAGAAATTCATTTTAATAATGTTATGTTTAGGGTTGCTTTTAGGGTTTACGGTTTATGGTTTTGATTTAGGATTTTTGATGATTATATCAAACTTTATTTCATTTTATCCAATAATATTCAATTAATATCATTACGGATGTTGAAACATTAATTTTAGAAATTCATTTTAATAATGTTATGTTTAAAGTTGCTTTTAGGGTTTATGGTTTACGGTTTTGATTTAGAATTTTCGGTGATTATATTAAACTTTATTTCATTTTATCCAATAATATTCAAATTAATATCATTACAGATGTTGAAACATTAATTTTAGAAATTCATTTTAATAATGTTATGTTTACGATTTTGATTTAGGGTTTATGGTTTACGGTTTTGATTTAGGGTTTTGGTGATTTTATCAAACTTTATTTTATTTTATCTAATAATGTTTAAATTAATATCATTACGGATGTTGAAACATTAATTTTAGAAATTCATTTTAATAATTTTATATTTACGGTTACTTTTAGGGTTTACGATTTACGATTTTGATTTAGGGTTTTTGGTGATTTTATCAAACTTCATTTCATTTTATCCAATAATGTTCAAATTAATATTATTATACTTGTTCAAAAATTAATTTTATATTCATGTTAATAATTTTCATCAATGGCTTTATTATATACTTATAAGTTTGACCGATAAATTCAACATTTTTCGTAAAGGAAACCTATATTAGAAGTTTTTACAGTTGTCTACATCA
Organism: Dalechampia spathulata; assembly: GCA_948192965.1. Taxonomy (NCBI): domain Eukaryota; kingdom Viridiplantae; phylum Streptophyta; class Magnoliopsida; order Malpighiales; family Euphorbiaceae; genus Dalechampia; species Dalechampia spathulata. The sequence continues at coordinate 7,410 of CANYBF012252960.1, forward strand.
GCTTTAATCTAGTAATTCACGGCTAAGGTCTCCCGCTACAGTCCAATTATCCACCTTGGACAATACCTTACATCTATCTAATCATGGAATAGCGATAGTCCACGGTACTTTGGCAGCGAGTGGTGAAAGCAGGTTCATGTTTCCCGAGGCATCAAATGGAGACTAAAGTATTAACTCACCTACAATCACATAGTTATTTAAGGGCAAAATGGAAATTTTCATGTATGCAATACAATTAATCGATTAACATGATTAAATTAATATGAAAGTCATATTTCTTCAATTGACCATGTTAATTATTACTATATTTAATTAATGATTACTTATTTTATTACATTTTCTAATGTCATAATTACATACACTCTTCATATTTATTACTCACATTATAATATCAATATATATGTTATATGACTTTCAAAATTATAATTTTTTTCCATATACCAAATTATGTTAAATTTTAAAATATATTATCATATTTTAATTAATTCATTTTAAATATTCTAAAATTTACTCCTAAATAAATAACATATTTACTTTCATAGATTTATTCTCATATTTACTTTCATAGATTTATTTATTATTAAATAAATTATCTATTTAAACTTTTGTAAATTAAAAAAACATATTCTCACCTTTTACCTTTTTCGAAATTAATTCTTCACTCAAAGCTATCAAATGTTTCCTCGATGAGTTCCTACAATTTACAAAATATAAATTACTTATCATCATAAACAATTCAAATAATACCAGATTATCACCAGATTATCATGTTATTATTATTTTCATAATAATAATTTATCCTTACAAACATACTTCTTTTTTTTAATCAACTTATATCTAATATAATTACACATATTTTAAATTCAAAACAAACTCATTATTATTTTATATATATTTATGTACAAAATGTTTTTACAAATTTATTCATTTCATATTCAATATGATATTCAAAAAAATTGTCATTTACAGATTAATTTTTTATATAATAACATTTTCATAATTAATTATTTAACCCATTCAAAATTTTAAATAAGATTTATCTCCACTAGTTATTTCTGTTATTAATTTCTACCAATTATATTTATGTGTACCAATCATTTGTAATTATTTCTTTCAATTCTTTCAATTTTCTATTTTAAATGTTACTTCATTTTTTTAATTACATTATATTTATAATATTCTCATTTTATCTACATATTTTTCTTTACACATATATATTCATATTTTCATACTAACCAACATATTTTATTTTCCTTATTAATTTAATTATATAATTTTCCCAATTTCTAATAATTCAAAGTTGATGATTTTAACCCATTTCCAATTTTTAATCATAACTAAATGACATTTTTCCCAAACACATCCTCTAATATATATGTATATATACATCTATATTTTTGTGTTCCTATCATTTTTTTCATATCTATAATAATCTTCTATAAAAACATTTCATCTCAGCAAGTTTTCAAATTTTCCGTTCAATACTTTTACTATCATTTTTAATATTTACTAAAATTTTACTTTTTTCACCATTTCACTTATTAATAATTTGCTTTTTCCCTAGATTTTTACTTCAACAAAATACTTTTTCTCAACATAAATATATATTTTATTATTTTCTCAAATTACAATTATTTTAAATTAATTACTCAAATATTTTTTCCCAATACCATATACATCTTTCTCAAACAAATTCAGTTCAAAATAATCATGAACATTACTTAATCTTTCCATTTTTCAAATTATATTTTTAATTATATAAAAATTAAACTACAAACCCTTTTCCTTAATTTTAACTATGCTTATAGTTAAAAACAACTTTTATATCTTTTGCTACCAAAACCTATATTTATTCAAAATTACACAAATTTACATCATAACATATTATCATATTTAATTAACATACATATAAATTAACAAATATATAATATAACAAACATTATATTAACATACATATAAATTAACAAACATATAATATAACAAACATTATATTAACATTCATATAAATTAATAAATACTAAATTAACATACATATAAATTAACAAACTTTAAATTAACACACTTATAAATTAATAAATATTAAATTAATATACATATAAATTAACAAACATTATATTAACATACATATAAATTAATAAATACTAAATTAACATACATATAAATTAACAAAATTTAAATTAACATACATATAAATTAATAAATATTAATTTAACATACATATAAATTAACAAACGTATAATATAACAAACATATAATATAACAAACATTATATTAACATACATATAAATTAACAAACCTTAAATTAACATACATATAAATTAATAAATATTAAATTAACATACTTACAAATTAACAAACATTAATTTCGCACAAATCATTGCATTTTTTCACCTTACAATAAAAAACATACATACCATTATTTTTTCAAATAATATCACATATATAATAAATAATAACTAACATATATCTAATTATAAATAAAATTAATTAAATATATTAAATATATTTTTAACTAATAAGTAACAAATATAATAACATACAATATCAAATCAAACATATTTATTCATACATACTATATAACAAATAAATAAATAATAAACCATTTACACATATTTTACATAACATCTATAATATATATATTACCATACATAACATATATAACATAATAAACTTATAATAAATAACATATTACATCTAAAAATATCTAATAATTAACTATTTTAACCCTCAACCCTAATAATCTATTATACACCAACAAATAATTATATCTTAACATATAATACACCTATAACTTATAATATAATAATATCTTAAATTTATAACTTCTATTTATTATAAACTAATAAATAATTACTTTTTTTAATGAAAAAATTCATTAATATTGTCACGCCTTTTTGAGGTGTGACATGCTCCTATAGAATAATTAATGATCTCCAATACATGGAAACCACTATTTACTCTACAAGGGATACGTAAAAAAATTATTTTTTTTATATCTACTTTATTTGTGTTGATGCATCATTATAGGTTTTACGGAAGTCTTAGTTCCCATTATGAGTTTTGCTGCCTGAAAAATTAATTTAAATTGCTTAATCAATTTAATTTGCTCCTTTCCAAGTCCTTGTCCTCAGAGAGACTACTACTAAATTGGTCCTTTGGAAATCTGCACTCACCATCATCTGTTAACCTGCGTTCATCAAATGACGAACGCTGAGTATAAAACTCAATGGTGCTCAAACACATAATATAGGAAAATATAATCATTTATATCACTTATATAGATCAAGTCATGTAAACCAGATTATCATAGAATCAACATTACCATATATTCATTTAGAATGTTACTTCTAAATATTTTCGATATATCTCAACAGTTATTTGATTTTAACACTTTCAGGTAATAGTTCATTTCATGTCATTGCTATGACTAGTTAATTTCCATGACACATATACCATATATTATTCCTTAGTTTCATGATTTGTCTAGATTACCTTTAAGCAATGTAGCCAAATATCAGGTATACTA
>CANYBF012252978.1:0-34614 GCA_948192965.1 Dalechampia spathulata
ATTTATATACACATCTACAACATAGAATAGGAATTAAGTAGTAAAGGAAATAATCTAGTAAAGGGAATAATCTAGTAAAATAAATTCCTAATTAGCATTGAACCCTGAATATCCTAATTAGCAACTTTCCTTATTTACATGATGTTACAGCATGCTAAGTGTGATTTGAGCACAAGTCAAGGTGAGTTTAGGTGGCCATAACTATGAGAGTTTGAGTAGAGCATGAGTTGCGCTGAATTGAACTTGACTCGAGGTCATTGTAGGGTAAATTTTCAAAATTTTCACTCTGACCCCAAAACCTTGCGAACTCAGCTATCATGATTTTTAATGTAAATGCGCATGAGCAAGATTCAAAAAACATGCAATGCATCATGAAAATTATACAAAGGCATCGATTAACGAATCTTTAGATGAGAAATGCAGGAAAGATGCCATGGAAATATCAAAATATCAAACAAGCTATATGACATGGTAAAGATGTATGAGCAAGATTCAAAAAACATGAAATGCATCATGAAAATTATACGAAGGCATCGATTAACAAATCTTTAGATGAGAAATGCAGGAAAGATGCCATGGAAATATCAAAATATCAAACAAGCTATATGACATGGTAAAGATGTATGAAAATTCATGAAGTGCATGATAAACGAGAAAAGAAAGGTCAAAATATGCGTGGAACACTTAAAAAGCAGGGATATAAAATGTGTATGTTTTGCACACAACACTGTAGGTCTTCTTTTCTTTCCCATCTCTTTAATAAGACACCAATTCATACAAATCTTGTTTAGATTAATATTTGCTTATATCTATGTTATTTATATTTATTTATGAATTTGTTTAGTTAGTTATGAGTATGGATAATTTTTAACAATTTGAGGTTTTTCATTAAACTTGGTAGAAAATTTTTTTCGATACAGTTATAAGCTACTTGGAAGTGAGGTAATAAAGTTAATATACTTTGGTAGAATTTCTTTTAAATAAGTGAAACATTGATTTTTCCAATATTTATTAACTTGATCTATCGCATATTTAGCTTTATCCATTGATATGGATCATTTTTTTGAATGACGAGTATTTTTAAAAATTTAGGATAATAGCAAATGTTTGTCTAACATATGATTATATTTTTTCATGAATACCATAATAACAGTTGAGATGATATCATTATATAAGATCTTGAGTTACCTTGAATGGAAACATAATTATTGAAGGCACAACTCAGGCATGCTTAAGGCACGCCAGGTAGTAGCCTTAGTGTCCAATACATCGAAATATTTTGTTAATGCTACATTTGTTGGTTTTTGCAATGAATATTCATATTTTGGGTTATGATGTTTTTCTTTTAGTTTTATTGTGTGAGGTGAATCTTCAATCTTGCTATGGAACAATGTGAAGCCATTTTTGGGTTATAGTTTTCTCCAATTACATTGTATCATGTGCATTTATTCTCATGAGAGCTTTCTTTAGTTCATTGAATTATGATTAGTTTAGGTATTTTTCCTGTTCAGTTTCTTCAATTTATTTTTAATTCTTTTTGGCATTCAGAGATTTCAGAAGATGAAGCTGAAGATCGCTTGCAAGATGCCATTCAGGAAAAGTTTGCAGTATTTGGTGATGTATGTATTAGGAGGCAAGAACTAGTAGTCAATTATGTTGGTTATTTTCAGTTTATTACATCATAGTTTACGGTGTTATGCAAATGGGTTTTTTCTTTTATGATTTAGGCAGTAAGAAGTGTTTTAAGTAGTCGGCATTATGATAGTCACAATAATATTTTGCTATGTAGAATTTATTGACATAAATGTTGGCTGTCCCTTATTTGTGATGCGATACGTCAGAATCAGGTGTAGAGAGATAGGCAATAGTCTGAAAAAAGGAAAGATCGAGGTTTCTTGGAGTGCCACTTAATAAAGGTATCTTACATGAACAGTAGGTGTTGGTAAAGAAGTTGATTTAGAACACAAAAGAAGTTGACTTAGTCTACAAATTTCCTTTTGTTGCAAATTGATAGGTATATTTTTCTTGTTGATTGTCCCAAATTATAATCCACTTACATTTTAATAAGGTAGTTAGTATAATCTATTACGTCCTTATTTGATCACATTGAAAATTGAAGTGATTACTAATAATAAAGTAAACTTTCTCCCATACTTGAAGTAAGGGTGTAATAGGAACAATACATTTAAATTCACATTTTCAGGTAAAATAACAAACTTCTTTTAATTCCTGTGAAATTAAAAGTGTGCCTATCAATATTGGAATGAAGGGAGTGATATATATTTAGCAAAGAGTAGGGACTGCTGTGAAAGGAGACAAAAAGCATAGGTTTAAAAAGCATGCCTGTGACGCCAGCAGTTGTTCCTTGACCCTTCAAAGGCAAGTTGGTTCATAAAACAGCCCATCAAATCCAGTAAATTAAATTAAATGAAATTCATCTAGGGCAGCTGAAGAACTAAGAAAAAAAGGGGAAAGAATTGGAGAACTGTTTTGCCATCTCCCTTGCAATTTTTTCAGCTATGTTTTTGTTAGGAAGCTAACAATCATATATCAATGAGAAAAGTAAGAACGGGGTAGACGAGAATATGAGAAATGAGACGGAGATAGAAATAGGAAAGAGAAAAGAATGGAAAAAGAGAGTAAATTGATTGATATATTTGAATACTCTCTTTTACAAACAGGAATATATAATACTAGGAATATCCTTTTGCGGTTCAATATCTTAAAAAACTCTGTAAGTTGACGTCATAATGTCAAGACCATAGGTACATGTGTAGCACTAACATTTTCCTATAGCTATAGCTTTACTATTTTGCCTAACAGCCATCCACTTATCAAAATACCACTTACGACAAACATTCGTACCCATATGCCCAACCCAAATACTTGGTCCTTTGTTTATATGCAACAATTTCTTCTTTGCTGGCAGCTTTTGAAAATTTCTTTGTAGATTTGTTTTTCTTAACGTGTGTGTGTGTGCTAACCTTTCATATGTGCACTTAAATTTAGTTGTTAAGAATATGATAACTTATACATCTATCTTAAATGTATTGTTTATTTATAAATTTTAGTTATATTTTTGTGTCTTAGTTCTTAAGGCTTGTGCTTTAACTTTGCACCCTATGCTTAGGCTCTGGAGCACTTTGGTGCACCTTGCTCTTTTAAAACTATGCAAGAGAGTTGAATTAGGAATAATACATGGAACCGTGAATCTCTTACGGTGAATTGATGAAGCTATTTGCACTATTAGAGGAACATCAATTACAATATCCAAGAGACTTGGGGTGTGTTTGGCATTATGGTTGGAAAATGGTTTTCTGAACTTTGGTTTTTGAATTTTTATATTAATAACTGTTGTTTGAAATTGTTTTGAGGAAAAAACTCTCATTGTTGCTTTTTCAAAAAGCAATTCATAGAGAACAGCTTTAAAAATTTGGTTAAAAGTTTTAATTCAAAATAATATTAAGTGCCTTTCTAAACTCCAATGATAATCCTAAATAGGCTCTTAACGTGTTACATGGAAAGTAAAGGCTCAAGGAAATATAGGTTATAAGTTATGTCATAGTGTAAAGGATAAAGAACAGGTCAAATATTATATACAATTCTTTGACAGAGGTTATGTGTTTAAGGGATATGATCTTAGTCACGCTTGTTTTACATGTGCTTTATTCTTGTGTCCTGCAAGTTGGATATCGTGAAGAAAGCAAACAAAGTTTTGGGTAAATATGTCATTGATTTAGAACATCATTATTGTTGGAGATCTAAATGAGTTTGTACAATGATAAACTTGGTTTTGTGAATGTGTATATCAATTTTGGAAATAAAAATGAGGAGGCAAAAAAGGATCATCAATTTTGTTGTGGGCTACAACCTAATATTTGGAAACCATGGAAAGTAAGCAAAAGGGATATTCACATTGAATTCATAGTCATAAGGATGTAAGTCAATAAGAAGTAAAAGGGAATAGCATGCCAATACTTGATATGCTAGAGGATAGATGCAATAATCAGTTCTACTGAGAAATCACAATTACCATGGGAAAACATAAAGAAGTTTATCTGCAACTATAAATCTTAAGATTGTAGATTTTTTCAAATGAACAATGTGATGACATATCAAACCTAATTACTAATTAGAGACTTGATCATATAAACTTTTTTCAGTTTATGAATATGAATTTTGGAAAAATGAATGTGCCTGAAATTATGAACAGGAATGTTTTTGAAACTCGAAGGAAAAAAATTTCATGAAGACACTTCCATTCTAAGTGGCATATTGTGTGCCCTGTCAAATGTATTGTGTCATGCAGGTCCTCGTGCTCTCCCCCAAAATGAGATATGTATTGTTCCTTGGAGAGATCAATTCATCCAACCAAATGTTTTGAAAGGGATTCAAAATGGAATTATTTGAAGCCAATATTTATGGAAAACTTGTCCTACTCTCACACAGACATTCCTAGGCTCATGATGTTTATGGATGACATTGTGCTGATAAAGGGGTCAAAAAGGGAAGCAAATAGGATGATAAATTTTAGAAGAGCACTTCAAAGTGAAAAGTTTCAACTTAGGTTGACAAAGTATTCCTATTGCATGATAAGTATCGAGACATCACTGAAAGTAGGGAGTTATCTTGGATGGAGCAGAATGTATAATTTGTGTAGATTAAAATGGGATTCTCTCTCTCTGTTTGCATATGAAAAAACAATCATATATATAATTTTTTTCCTTCTTTCTTGACAGTAGTTACTTGGCTCATGATTTTCTGCTTCATGCATTGTTAAATTTTGAAAGACATACATCTTCGGGTACCAAACTGGTGCTGATATAACACAAAACGAGGCATTCTGAAAGTGTTATTTTGTTAGATTATCAAGTGTTATCCATTAAATTTAATGTTTCAGCCCACTTGTATATAAGAATAGAGAATATCATGCCAATAGAATGGCCTCAAGGCTAGGATTATTTGTGCATGAGTAGATCTCCATTGTGGTTCACAATTATTGACATGTCTACAAGGTAGGGGGTTCCTGTGGAAGAAAACTAATGATCTTTTATGTTGGTTGTGCCTAGATGTGGCACCTAAAGGAGGATGGTGCATCTTCTTGCACTAGTTTATATTCAGAAGCATTTTATTCCTTCTTTTGTCTGGTGTACATTCTGAATGCTGGACGTCCAGTGAGATGATCAACTGCAAGTTGAAATTTTTCTGAAACAATGTGTAGTTGGGAAACTATGATATTATTAGAGCATAGCTTGAAAACTTAGCTGAGTTCAGTAATACTGTGAGCTAGATTCCTTGTATGTATCTTTCGGTTAATTTTCCATGGTGTTTTTCACTTTTGTGAGAAAAATGAAGAATGAAATTACAAAGTAATTTTGGCATATTTAAGGTAGTTAGATGCACCTATTAGAGTTGATACTTTTGAAGGTCTTTAATGTTTTTTGTTTGGACCATATGCTTGAACACTACAGAAAGATCATCAAGCTATTGATATCCTTCTGGCAGAGATCGATATCTATGAGCTTTTTGCGTTCAAGCACTGCAAAGGAAGGAAAGTTAAACTAGCCCTATGCGAAGGTATTATCCTGTACAAATGTTTGCATTGAAGGCTGTCTCATTTTTTTTGGTACTCAATGATGGCTAAATTTAATTTGCACACGTTGAGATCCATTGCATATGGTTTGAATAAATGCTCAATTATTTTATGGTTATAGTTTTGTTTGTTTAACATATTGAAGACATAGTTTTATACCTGGCTTAAAGTATTCAAAGTGAATCCTTGATTGGTGAATGTTTCTCTAATTCAGTTGTTTATGATGGCAGAACTTGATGAGAGAATGCAGGATTTGAAAAATGAACTTCAATCTTTTGAAGGAGAAGAGTATGATGAAAGTCACAGAAAGAAGGCTCTAGAGGCATTAAAACGAATGGAGAACTGGAATCTTTTCAGTGATACTTATGAGGTACGCCTTTTGTTTTTCCCATGAAGGTCTATTGAAAAATAAACTAGTGTTTTACCTTAACTGCTAAAACTTGACCTATATGTATCTAAAATCTATCAAAATGAACCTAAATTTTCATGTTCTATGTAAGAAGACACTGGTACTGTGGACAAAATACCCATCCAGTGTTAAAACTTGGTGCTCTTTTATCCAACATGAGTGTTAAATTCCCTATTTGATTGTCATGATATGGTTTGCTTTTAAACTCTTGGTTTTGGTCCAGTCTTTATGCAAAGACTCAACCAATAGTTATGTTTGATTTATGGGAAATCTAATTGCTGTCCCCAGTTAACTTGGGGTTGAGGCTTGCTTGAGTTTTCATATTAGTAAGTTTGTGGTGACACCTTTAAATTGGAAATAGAATCTTGATTTTATTCTGTTTTCTTGCAGGAGTTCCAGAACTACACAGTCGCACGTGATACTTTCCTGGCGCAACTAGGAGCTACACTGTGGGGCTCCATGAGGCACATAATATCACCTTCAATTGCTGATGGTGCTATCCACTATTATGAGAAGATATCATTTCAGTTGTTTTTTGTCACACAGGAGGTATAATGCATGATTTATACTTCTAGAAGAGCATTTCTGGTTTCAAAGAGTTTCAGTTATAGTTTATCTTTGCAGAAAGTTAGGAATGTTAAACAACTTCCTGTTGATGTTGGAGCCCTCAAGCATTGGCTTTCATCGTTGTTATTACCTTCCCAGAAAGCTATGTTCAGCCACAACCTGTAAGCGTTCTGGGCTATTTGTTATTCTTTTGGATTAGTGACCCTATGAGTTTCCTTTGTATTAGCTACTTGGTAAAATAAATATTTTTTGTTTTGATTCTATCTTAAATGATTCTGATTGCCTTTAGATTTTTGAACAAATAATATGATCTGAAAATTGGTTAGTCCTTCCAATTTATGTGTCATTTTAAGCTGTCTGTAGATTACCGCTTTCAGAGGATCCAGCTTTGGCGATGGCCTTCTCAGTGTCACGACGAGCAGCAGCTGTTCCACTATTACTTGTTAACGGGACATATAGGAAAACAATTCGGTCATATCTTGATTCATCCATCCTCCAATATCAGTTGCAGAGGTTGGAGGATTATGCTTCTCTCAGAGGTCATACCACCTTATGCTTCTCAATTTGTCTTATATATATATATATATATATTTTTTTTTTTTTTCTGAAATTGTTTAAAAAGAAATGAAGTTTTCACTTGGTAATTGCATGTGTTTCATTTGGAATAGACGATATAAATAGTTGGCCCTTTCCATACACTTGATGGGCATGTTTACTTTGCATGGTCGTTGTCTGGAGTAAGATAACTCTGCAGCATCTATGCTACTAGTCTTTAGAGTTCTGTTCTACAACTTGAATTCTGTCCTCATAATATATAAAAGAGTAGGTGTCTTGCGTCAAGAAACACCTTCGTTTTGTAGATAACTGAGATAATATCGAAATAACATGTGCATTGTGGAAAAAAGTTGCCTTTTGAATTTCACAGCTGGTGGAATAACTTGCTTTAAACTAGTGGATGTGGCTATAACTGAATCATCCATAATCTCATCGTTATTCTTCCCTCATTATTTTGTTCTCACTTTTAGTGAAAGGTCTATTTGAATTTGGGAAACCAGAGAGAACTCGAGTTATAAATAATGGACAAAGTCCATGTTACTTTGACTCACCTGATGTTGGAAATGTATAATTATCCTTTTTCTTGAGCCAGAAATGGATAACATATCCATGTGCTAGATATGTATAAAATACAAGGATGTGGATTGAATTTTAGACATGAGTGCTTAGGTATTCATCCAATTAGATACTAGTGCTTGGATATGTTAAATAAAACAGAATTGAAAAATATAAACTTGGAGAAAGTCGAGTTGATGTTTATGTTTAGATATATAAATTGAAGATGAATGTTTGAAGGTACGAGCAAAAGACTATTTTTCAATGTTGATGGTTAATTTAAGTATTAAATTTTGAATTAGTCCATGATCATTTGATTCAAATTGCAATTAGTGAAACTAGATACTTATGCTTAATTACAAATTTGGAAAAAGGTCCAACTAACTAAAGCAACATACTCAACAAAGAAGACAATCAAGCCCAATCAATGGCAAACACCCAATAAACAAGCTAACCAACTTGAAATCCTAGAGCCAACTAATCTATTGTGGAGTTGATAGGTTATTTTGCCTAGAATTGTCTTAATTGCAAATAGAAGAATGAGAGTTCAAAAGAAGAGCATAAAACATAGGATTTATAGTAGTGCAATAGTCTTTTACCTAGGTTGACTTTCTCAAGCAACTACTTGAATTTTCAGTAAATTCCTTTTGGTTTATAGCCAATGGTTCTTCTTAACTAGGAACCAAATCCTAGAGTTTTTGATACTCTCACAACCTTTACAACAATACTAAAAAACCCCATTTTTAATACTCTTACAACAAGTAAAGAGTGAAAGAGAAGTTTAATGCTCTCTCAAACTTAGATAAATGATATTATGAAGAAACTAATGAAGAACAATTGTTGTAGCAAAACTTAAGAGAGAGGAAAGTGATTTGTTCTTACCTTAAAACAAAATTGATTGCAGCTTTAAATACTCTCTTAAGTTCAAAAGTTGTTGTAGATGCATTTAATGCAAAACCATCTATTATTTCTTTTTTTAGAAGCTAAACTAAACTAAAAATGCAAATTGTGTATGGGCATATGGCCGACTCGTACGAGGTTGTATAATGATACTATAGTGATCTGGAAAGAAAAGTCGAATCATGGTTAAAGGTGGTACAATAGTACCATGAAATGGTATGACCATACCCCAATCAAGTGGAAGAAGTTTTGAGTTTGCACAAGGTGGTGGAATTGTACCATTAGGTGGTGTGCCCATGCCATCACTTTTTGTCTTTCATCTTTGCAAAATATCATCGAGATTTGTACCTTTTCATTTAAATTTGACTAATCAATTTGACACACTCAATTAAGATTGTTAACAATGAGAAACTGAGGTTTGTTAATGTAGAAATTCCATGAGCCAAATTGAGTGTTGCACCAAACTTACCCTAAATGAGGTTGGTATTCATCTTATACAAAATTAATTGATTTATGCTAAATACCAATTTTTCCACTTATATACCATTTGAACTCCTTACATCTTCTCTATGTAAGATTCTCCAACACTCCCCCTCAAGTGCAACTGATATGGATTAGTTTCACTTGCTAGATATAAACCTTCACTTGGCGGTGCATCAAATATCTAGGCCTAGCTCAAAAGTTTTAGATCCACAAATGGGTCTAGACTTCATGCTAGCCAATTTTAGATATCTAAACACAAGCCCAAGATTATCTAATTGTTTCAACCATCTTAAGTGCTAATATCATGTAGAAATTCCATGGTCCGAAGTGAGCGTTGAGCCAAACTTATAATAGTTTCCCTAAATGAGATTGATACCTATCTTTGCACAAAATCAATTGGCTTGTGCTAAGTACCAATCAACTCCACTTATATACCATTTGTATACTACTTGAGTTCTATATATAGATATATTTATCCTCAATAAATAATAAAAATAGAAAACATTTTTAGGAACTAAAAGTTGCACTTCTAATTAAATTTTTAACCATGCATAGTTTCCATGATACATGATAACATTATTTATAAATAATGTTTAAATTATATATCATAGCAAATCTATGGAAAATTATACAAAAAAAAAGATATCAATCATTTGGTACTAATTAGTGCAAAAAGAAACATGATGACTTTTGATGCAAAAAATTCTATCAATGATGTGCCTGGTGCTGAACCACTAAGTACTTGTATTTCTCCCTTTTATTCTGTTTTATCTCTTGAATTTTGTGTGGACTCGCACAATTTCTACATGCTTCCTTGCAAGTGCCAGTTGATCGTCCTTTGATCTGTCAATTATTGCTAATTTCTTCTTCCCTTACAATGATGCAGGAGCTCACGCTCATAGTAGGTCTACACTTGAAGTTCCCATATTCTGGTTCATTTATGGAGAACCATTAATGGTTGATAAACATTATCAAGCAAAGGCTCTTTCGGACATGGTTGTTGTTGTTCAGTCAGAGCAGTCATCCTGGGAAAGCCATCTTCAATGTAATGGGCAGTCACTGTTGTGGGATCTAAGGTCAGGTTACTGGTCAATCTATTATCGAGTTTTGAATTTGTTCATTAAGTAATGTATTTCAGTTTAGTTGGACTTGACAGATGTTTTTTGAAATGCTGGAAGTGTAGATTTAGGGAGAGTGCATGCTTTTTTCTCAGTTGCCTACTCCCCATGCTATCTTCAAGGATTTGTTTGCATTAATTTTCTTTAATATATTCATTTACTTTTGGAGAATTCTTGTGTACTTGCACTTGGGCAGTTCATATTTTTGTTTGATTTTATTTTTTAAAATCTTGCTTGAGAGTGGAAAGTGAAATTAAATTATAAGTTGCATTCTCCCTTTCCTGCTGTCAGGAGACCCATAAAAGCTGCAATGGCTGCTGTTTCAGAACATCTGGCTGGTTTACTTCCCCTTCATATTCTCTATAGCCACGCCCATGAAACTGCAATTGAGGTATTTAGCTTTTGTAGCTGGGATTTGCTTGTTTGACTTCTTTTTTGTAACTGTTTGATGAGGTAGTAGTGATTCTGTGAAGCTACGCTGCAAATTCCTTATTTGGTTTTATTCGCACATCTGTTTTATAATGTTATAGTGGTTCTATGAAGCAACATATAGAAAGAAATGCACTGTAAATTCCTGTCTCGGCTTTATTTACTCATCTGCTTGATGATGTAGTAAGGGTTCTGGCAAGTTACATATCTAAATATATGCTATAAATTCCTGTTTTCAAAGCTTTAATGACAGCAGAATGTCAGATATTTGACAAAATGTCAATCTTTATCCAGAAAATTCACATGTAGATATAGTTTCATTTAATTCGTTGTGCCTTGTTGAAGTTTGGTGCTTAGAAAAGTGTAATGATGTGAAAATTTTCAATTTTAATTGTTAAAGACTATTCATTTGCTTGTAATTATTGTTGTAATTTTCTTGAATTATGATGGAGCTAACATAGATGATAGCTGCATGTATGAATAAATTATTTAAAGTTTGTTTCTGTGGTATTTTGATGAATCAATGTTGGATAATGCATAGTATATCAGACACCACATGTTTCACTTGATATTAGGGTCTTAGAATACGGATGGTAGTTGGAGGCGTGCTTTGTCCATATATTGTCATGCTCTAGAAATTGTGAAATGCACGGTTTATTTTATGATTTTCAAGTTGTATGTTCTTCGATACTTTTCTATCTTACCTACTTTCACACTGTGTTTAAATGAGAAACACATCTTCCCTACTTCCACAATGTCTGTATAAATGAGGGGTGTTCATTATTGCTGTTATTGTCCCTCGCTCTTTCTTTCCACCTCTCACATACGTGCACAGACACAAAGATCAATAATTGGGTTATTGCACATGCGCAGAAGCATGCATCTCTTACTTCTTGAAACTTGCAAACTTGTGTTCTTTGGTCTACGATATCACTCTGGTGGGTTGCATTAATTGTGTTTGTATCAATCTAAATTATGTAATGGTAATTTGACAGGATTGGATATGGTCCGTGGGGTGCAATCCTTTATCCATAACATCTGGTGGCTGGCACATTTCACAGTTTCAGTCTGATACTATTGCTCGGAGCTATATCATCACTACTCTAGAAGAGTCTTTACAATTGGTCAATTCAGCCATTCGTCATCTACTCATGGAGCGTACTTGTATCCTTTTAGTTTTTAGCAAATAACGTGTTGTAAGAGCTAGTTTGCAGTTTCGTCTAGAATCCATTTGAATTACATGTAGGTTGTTAGAAAATTGGGATCATGCTAAACTGTTGAATCAATTAGGAAACTGCTATTCATATCTCAGCCTGCCTACCCTGCTCAAATAAAATAATTTGTCTGTTTTGTCTAAGCATCACGATGTTGTTTGAAGACTTAACTAGTTGCAGCTGAAAAGACATTCAGGCTTTTCCAGTCCAGAGAGCAAGAGCTTGTAAACAAGTATAATTATGTTGTTAGTCTGTGGAGGCGAGTGAGTACCTTTTCACTAGAGTTCTTATATGTTCTTCTGAATTTCCTAGAAGGTATTCACAGAGAAGGGCCTGATCATTTATTTGAATTTTTATTGTCTTTTCAGATCTCAACCATCACGGGAGAATTGCGTTTTGTGGATGCTATAAGACTCTTGTATACCTTAGAGGATGCTTCCAATGGGTTAGACACTTGACATTCGTTAACAGGATCAAACATAAAGCTGTTATCCCTCTTGCACGTTCCCCTAAGAACATGTCTCTGGCTAACAACTGATTTATTCGACATCATATTTTTCTGTGCAGGTTCGCTTATCAAGTAAATGAAACAATAGCGCTTCTCCACCCAGTTCACTGTACCAGAGAGAATAAAGTGCACGTGGTGTTTGATATGACAACAATTCCAGCTTTTCTCGTTGTTCTTGGTGTTGTATATATCATCTTGAAGCCAAGGGCTCCGAAGCCTAAAATCAATTGACGACAATTTTGGATGGGACACTTCCTGCAGTCGATAGCTATTTGGTTTGTTGAAAGATGTTTTCCAATTAGTGAGCAGCTAATTTCACAGGATTGAATAGAGATTCGGGTGGCCATACCGTTCAAATAGCGAAAGGCATTAGATTCTAGCCCTACACTGACCTAGGTTTTAACAGTTAGTAACATTGCGCATATTTGTCAAGGATTACAATAAGCTGAAGCTTTTGTAGTAAAGAAATTAGTCTGGTTTGCCTTCGCATCTCGGAAACCTGAAATTATCCTATTTGCGTGCTGTTCTGGGTGATTGGAAGCAGATGTGAACCCATCTATAGAATTTGCAAAATGCCATTGTGCTTTTTCTAAGATATCAGGCACGGTAATATAATGCATGAAACATATTCCTTGGAAAACAAATAATTCATATCATCAGTCATTATGTGTTTCATGGTTCTTGAAAAATATTTCCAAAGCTACGAGGTTGCAGAAGTTATTTACACCACCCTTAATACCATTTGAAAATTTTAATATTTGCATCATTAAAAACTCAACTTAAATACTTAACTGAAAACGACATTCTATAATTTCATTTAAAAATGTTATTCTGACATGATTATCTGAATAAAATCTAATTTCTTACCATTTGATATATTTTTACCATATCCAATTACTAAAATAAAATTAATTTAAATTTGAAATAACAAAAATGTTTACACTTCTGATTTATTTTATTCCCCTTTCACAATACAAAATTGAAAAACAAAAGACACATTAAAACAGAGAGGAGAGGAGAATGGTTTCATCACCAAAGCTGTTTTCGTGCTACTGATCAATACTCTGTGCGGCGCTTTTAATTCTTTTCTCTGTACTCGTGCATAATTGAGTGTGAGGATCGTTATTATGGTAATGGATTTATTGGGGAAATATCAGATTTTAAGATATTTTTAAAGTAAATATTAGTTTGATTTTTTAATTAAAATTTTATCATATTTATATTTTGAATTTATATTTTACTCTTTTTTATGAATTATAGTTTTTTTTTTATCAAACTCTAACTTCTTTCTAATCCTAGCTATCATAACATCATAATCTTTATTATTATTCATTTAAATTGTCATTATTGTCGCCACCATGATTGTTGTAACCATTACCACTGACGATCATTAGTTGTTGATGTCGCTACTTTAGTGATTATATCATACTTCTTATTCTAGCCATGTTTTCTTTTTCTTTTTTTTTTACTCATTCCCATTGTTGTCACCATCACCGCCATCACTGACATGGATTTAGGTTTCAGCCTTCAAACAAAGATCCATGTGACACCCATGTAGAATACTTCTTACACAAACTAACTCTTAAATCCTATGACTAATTAGTTCATGATCTAAATAAGCATATGCAAGCATCAACAGTATTGCAAAACCGATAAGATGAGAATAATGAGCATATAGTATAGTTCAGGCATCACTCACGAGTAAGACATAGTAAAATCATAATGAGACATGAACATTGAATAAAATCTGTCTACTTCTCTTATTGATTAATGAAATCATTACATAAATTTGATTATCATACTTCACGTGTAGATAGGGGGAATATCTTACACTAAAGACAAGCCTAGCAAGTGCTTGCCATGATGCCTAGTTCCTAGACATAACCTAAGGCTGACTAGTCATTACCACTTAAAGAGCATTAAGAGTATACTTACAAGTTACAAGAATAGACATCAAGGTGTTTCACCAATTACACCTTTAAAATATATAAATAAATAATAAATATAAAATATCTATTCTACCCTTGAGTAAAAAAAACCTCCACTCTTACACTCTTCCTTACTTAAATGATTGACGACGTCGTTGACTATAACCTTGAAGAAGTCATAATCTTAAGTTCAACTGTCAAGTGGTTTGTTGAAGTACTTGTCTTCAACTTTCTGAATTATAGTGTTAATAAGTTCATCTTCATTATTGAGATTGTCGATTGTTCCTTTGTAATATTTGATGTGGTTGGGATTAGCAAACATCAATCTTGTTATCAAGATGATGTGTACATAATGAGCAAACAAAGAACATTGAATTCTACTCTCTTCCTTATGGCAACTCTGACTTATATATGACTCTATCCATTTTATCAAACACTTAGACTCATCATTAACTCCAAGAGTTATTGTAGCTTGTGCCCTTAACATCTCTTCTATTACCATGACTGTGGCTCATACTACGTTGTCCTCTAAACCAACATATAGCTCGTGAATGTCTTTCCCTTGGTACATTTACTATACACACTTCTAAGGTAACATAGATATCTAAAACATGTACTCTTCCCTTTAATGGCCTATTGGCTTGTCAACAACAACATGCACTTCATCTATAACTAGTAAAAATTCATAGTCTCCTTGCAATGACACACTGCCCTTTTACTTGCAATATTGATAACAATAATATACACTTCATCTAAAGTTAGAATACATCTCATATCCCATTATGACAATATCCATTACTCCACTTATAAAACTATAATTATTTGAACTTCTTATAATATGTATAATAAAATATTATGGGTAAGAGAAAAATGACTTATCTCCAATGAGAAATTATATCTTATCATTGGTTGCAATGCCACACATCATCTTATTTTCTAACAATGATCTTTAAAATGATTTCAAACTCTTGGCCTCTAGCTTTCGCACATTACTTAATGTAAACTCTTAAGTTCCATGGATAGTTAAGCGATATCACTAAAGGATGTTTACTCTATATGATTATGTCACATCCTCACGACATACACTAGAAGTTATATGTGATTTATTTGCATGATTACTTGAATGTGTGTGTGTTATTTATTTATTGAAGGTGCTAAAATTAAATAGGAATTATGCTTGATTTATGTGCTAATTTAACTATGAGGTATAGAATTAATTATACGAGTAGTAATTTAATTAAATAATATGTATAGTTAATTTGAATTAGATTGGCATGTAAATATATGATTTATTGTAAATTATGTATTTAAGAATTTTATTAAATAATTCATAGACTTAAAATAAATAAATAAATTAAATTATATCAATTTATATGAAGCTAATACATATAAAACATGGCAATTAAGAGTGCCTTGCGTTTTAAGCATGTAGGAATTTATTTAGTGTAAGTGTGTGCATTGTAAGTTAAGTGTGTGCATTGTAAGTTAAGTTAAACCACCTTCATGATTATTAGCAATGATTACTTATAATGAGGTGTTAAATGGGAAGGTGAGGTGTCTTGTTAAGGAAGCTTATGAGGTGCTTAGTTCTTGATGAGGGAGCATTGCATGCCATTTTATGGCTTAATACATGATAGCATACCTTAATCATATATAAGCTAAACTTATGAAAAATTAGCTCATTTTTCCTCTCCTAACTTCAATAATTTCTTCTCTTCTCCATTCTTCTATTTGGCCTCCACTTTAAACTCACCAAACCTTCTCCAAATCATTTAATCCTTGGTTGCATGTTGGCTTAAAAGCTTCTCTAGCGTGTAAAAGGGTGTATGGTTGTGTGGCCGTGCCTTGATCTTGCATTTTGGGTATGGTTTTTAGCATTTAAGTTGCTACCTAAGGAAGAAACTTTACATTTTATGTGTTGTGATTTATTGGAATGTAGGTTAAAGATGTTATTGGTTTTAATACATGCATGCATTAGTTGTAAAGCATATTGTAGTGTATGGATGTTCCAAAATGTGTTTGATGATTCAAGTGATGCGTCTATAGTCATTTACTTATATGAGTTATGCTTCTTTAGTGAGGTTGACATGTATATGGTTAAAGATTAAGCCCCCCACATGCGCCTCTTATTTTGAACATGCATGGATGCATTTTGGTAAGGCTAAGGGCTATTGTGGATATGTAAATTGTTAAGGTAGTTGCATGATGTATTTTTGTAGCTTGCATGCATGATCTAATCAATATATATATAAATGTAATTAAGTAGATCTCTTATATTGATTGTTATGGCTATGTTAATGAGTTAGCTACTGTTAAAATGATAATCTAGATATGAATAAGATAATTTTAATTAACTAAGATAAAATGGATGGTAATTAAACATGAAAGATGAAGAATTAGAATTCACGCCGAAACTACTCACATGAAAATAGACAATTTTCTGGCTTGTGGTAAAACCTAACTTTAAGGACCTTAACAAATGAGTTACAAGACGTATCCCTATGATATGAGTATGTATCAATGGTATGAAAATAAAATAGTTGCATATGATTTATGTTATGATTGATTGAGATATTAAAAGATGTTGTATGATGATTAGGTGATGATACGGATAGATAACCTATTCATCAAATCATAGACAAAGGAAAAGCAGTGGCAGGTTTGTGCTAGTCACGTCAGTTTGTACTAGTTGCACTTTTCACTTCATGACCTTGTCTAAGGTCTTAAAATGAAGTTCCATGGTAGCAAATGTATGATAATTAAGTTGGTTATGTTGATTTATGCTAGTTATGATACTTGTATTGGTTTGTCCTGATTTATGCTTATGATATTAAGAAGTGGATTCATTTTAAATAAATCGACAGGTAAGCTAAGATGTTTACCTTCATACGTGATTATGATTGTGTCAAGTCCTTTAACTGGAAAGGATAATGTTTATGAGATTTTGTTAGAAAGTATAATATTTAATGTTATATGTTTATATAAATCATGATTCATATGGCATGTCATTTCCATGATTGCATTTGACATGGAATGCATGATGAAGTGATAAGGAAGAAAAAAAAAAGAAATGATGAATGATATGATGTTATGTTATGTGTACCAAAAACACAGGGTACGAGTACTGATCCACATGTATGTTGAAGCAACAAGGAAGGAGGAAAATGAGAGAACTGTGAGGCTAATGATGGAGCTCAATAAAAATAGAGGGTGGCAATAATGTGTTTTTGTATAAAAGTAAACAAGGACACCATGATATGAAAATACCAGAAATGGTATATGGCTAGGCCAATACTTATGTGTACATATATGAGAATGCTAAGCATTCATGATTATGATATGATAATGGAATGGAGGGAATGCATATCATATGCATTCCAAAGAAAAATGCATATTCCATCACATTCATATACATAAACATTGATGGAATGATTATGTAATGAGCAGCTATTAAATTCTAAAAAGTGTTATATGAAAGATAAGTATGTCATTAATATCATGTGATATGCCTTGCTTATGATATGCCTTGTTTATGACTTGATGATTGGATTATGTTGATACTGATATCTGATTGAGCTGTGTTTGTAGATAAGATGTTATATGATAATTTCTCTAAATGAGATGTGCTACTTTGTGACAAGTTATATGAATGATATGTTATGTGCTATGTTATGAATATTACATGTTATTATTTTACTAGCATCGTTGAGTTTTATACTTAGCATTTTTCAATTGATAAATGTAAGTACTAATGACATGAGAGATCAGGGGAACTAGAGGTGGCAGTAGAAGACCTGAGATAGTTTGATGGTAGAGGTCTTGGACTACCAGACAGGCTCTTATTCCATGGCTCGTGTAACTTTCCACTTTTGTAGTACATTGGAAGTAAAATTTTTAATGACATTGGATGTTTCTGCTACATATATCTATGACATGTTTTCTATTGGTATCAAAATATATGACATGTTTTTACTAGTATCAGGAATTATGGAATTTGAGATAATTGCATGCTTGATTGTGATATTGTTATAAGTTAAAGTTTATCTGCTGTGTATGATACACATGCATGTTATGATTTATGTTTTATGTTATACATCTTTTGTAAGGTAATTATTGGTCTTCTATTAGAGGAGATTAGTAATTATGCTACAGGATGCATGTCATACCGGGTCACAAGTATGACAACTTGAAACTCTTTGGTTCTTCCAAAATAAAGATAATAGATAGACCTTAGCCTAGAAATTTCTTACCTAGTTAAGATCACCTCAAAATTGGATTTATAGTCTTTTAAAACAAATTAAAGATCTTTTTAAACACCCTAATTTTACGATGGTAAAAAGATATCATGGTGTTTACTTCTTTAACAAAAGATATGAATCCAGAATTATTATTGAATGTAGGTATGTCATAGAACAGTTAGCGGGATTTTGGAAATCTTTTCCAGCTCTGATGCATCAGGCTTCAAAAGCAGACTCTTACTTGCTATGGAGAACAACTAATATGTTCAATGAATCAAACAATCAAAAATTCCCTATGAATTATCTCTATAGGGAACATTTATTCTCAGAAGCTGGCCCCTCATGTTCTCAGCCTGGAACTTCAACATAATATGATCCCATGGATCCAATGTATCAAGACTCACAACCAACTGAATAACCTAGTCAGACTCTAACTAGGAGGAGGTCCCCTTCAAGAAGAATACAAAGAACACATGCTCCACTATCTCGTTCATATAACTCTCCTAGCCCCTTTAGAAGAAGACAAAGAAGGTCCTATTATGACAGTGATTTAGATGACTCAGATGACTCAGATTATGACACACACACAACAAATCACCAAGTCATGAGCCAATCCTTGGATGGGGAGATAAGTCATAAGGCAAAAGAGGAAAAGACTCCATGCATTGGTCACTTACTTTAAAAAATGGAGTTTGCTTTATGAAAGTATTTTGTCTTATAATGTTGTGTCATAAAAGAGCCATTATCTATTGTTGGCTCAAAAAATTAAATAATGGATTCTTATCCTTTAAGATAAGAATTCCACATGTTAAGTTTTCATAGGCCAACCATATTACACTTACCTGTAATAGTTCTCTAATTTTCATTATAAATATGAAGCTTCTCCTTTGGAAGAGGCATAAGCTTTCAAATAACAAAATATTCCTTTTCTCTTGCTATGGCTTTCTAAACTCTCTCATTTCTTCTTTCTGAAAATAATTCTCTTTTAAAGGTTCTTTCTTACTCATGATCCCTTTGTATGTGATTTGTTCCTCTTATTAAAATCAATCAGAGCATTGGCTCATAGATCCTTCATTTATGATTTAAGTTACTTATTATTGTTATAATATTTCATCAATGAGCAAAAGACCCAGAATGACCTATTTATGCCATGTAGGCTTGTTATGGCTATAGGGTTGAGCTCTTAATGAACTATTAGAACACATAATAATTGTAGCGATAATGGTATATATGCTAGATGACCAGATCCATAGTACTATTGGTACAGTATAGAGGTTTTATCTCTAATGATCGAGTATAACAACACCATGTATCATTATCTTTAGATTGATCTTAATTAAGATGGATAACTCTTATCCTATGTGAAGTGAACGAGCAAGGGAAAACCAACCTACTATTCTTACATAAGATAATATGACCCTTATTTGTCTAAAGTAAATATGGACCAATTAAAATATGACATTTTGTATGCTTATCCTACTTTACTTAAAAAATTTATTTCCTTTACTTTAATATTCATTTTTTCATCATAATTATGTCATGCTTTCATAAGAATGCACTCAATATTTATCATGATGTTATGGACATAAGTCATGCATAATGAAATTTCCAATATTAACCTTAACTTTCCATGAAATGCCATTTGTATCCTAACTTATCATTTGACATACCATTGCTTCCAACATTACTTTAACTTGTACTTACCCATTTTAAATATACTTTACCATATAATAACATGTTAAACATGCCAATGCATCACTTTATACATATAAATTCCATCATAGAGCTTCATTTATAGCATTCATCGAAAAGCATACCCAATTTGCATCTTTAGTGCATGTTCACTTTTATAGTCATCTTTTCACTTTGTTTTCATTTCTTTCTCTATCAATTTCATATCATATGAAATTCCTTTATCTATAAGATAATTCATTTCATATTAATCATGTTAAAGCATTTATACATCATATCTCAATCAACCATTTCATGCACCAATTAGTCTTTCACTATAACGTATGTATAAAATGCCTATACACAAAGATGTGTATGTAGATGTAACATAATTGCTATCTTATGAATAGAAATGTTAAGATGGCAAAGGCAAAGAGAATGCCACACATAATAGCTAGTATTGTTATATTCAATATAATAATGCCATATTTTAAGATACATGCAGGTAATAATGATATAAAGTTCAATTGAAGCTAATATGAATTTCATATGATATGGAAATACAAGGATGAATTTGCTATTAAAATATTCAAAACACTTACAGAGATTATTGATGAGATGTTATATAGTTTATATTCTCCTTTATGTTCAATATATGATTTTATTACTTTATGAAATTGTAATTCAAATTATATTACATATACTATTAAGTACCACTAAGTTTTATACTTAGCATTTATTGTTTGATGAACATATCAAAGTAGCTAGAGGAGCATTCAGATCAATGAGGTACCAACGTAGTCAGGATGCTTCGAGTCTTGCACAACCCTTGAAAACATGTTTTAGATAGTATAATGTATTCCTAGCATGTGTTTTTATTATACAATTATCATTATATAGTTATGGGTAGTAAAATATTTTATGCTTGTATGCTAGCATATATGCTAAAATTATATAGATTATGGTAGGCTTAAATTATAGGAAACAACATACATATATAACAATTATTTAGTGGCCTGTCATAAATTAACTGTAGATATTTTATATGAATAGGTGATAATATTAAGAACAAGTAACAAAATGAATTATTACAATGATAGACTAATGATTGATTGTCGCTTCCATCAAATTAACTCCTTACTGCCTGCACGTAGGAACTATGATTTTGTAGCAGTGGAAGTAAGGGTTGAATCCCATAGAGATGGTTTCAACTTCCTTAATTATTTGCGTTTAAAATAAATGAAGTGAATTGGAAAGTAATTAAGCAAACGAAGAAAGAAATAAAATAAATTGGAGAAAATCAATAATAATTAATTCTCCCAACCAAAAGCATCAAGTATTCATTAACCGAATATGATCACTGATTCGTTAATAGTCCAAAGGCAATAATGGTACTAAGTCGGTTATAGTTTATCGAGCAAGTCTCGCACTCCCCAATCTTCCCTTATTTGTAAGACGCCCTGAAACAAACTCTATGAAACGCCTCTAATCCTAGGATAGATAAAGTGGAAATTGATTCTTACAAATCATCCCAAAATTGCCTTAGGAATTAGGAAGACCCGACTCTAGTTAGGAGTTGCAACCTAGCATCCCTCATGTTAAAACTAGATCATTTAACCCACAAGAAGTACTACCACATGCTATAACAAGGATAGCATCTTGCTTTACCACTTCAGCAAGTAGAGTGACTTTTCTGTATTAAACAACTCACTTAGCTATATGTAAGAACTTAGAGACATGCAACATGCGTTATTTACATGCACTAAGAACAATAATGGTTATATGAGATTCAAAGTTAACGATAATAGTGCTTTACCAATGGAATTCGAATCATTTAGATCTCATATAATCATTAATAAATAACTTGAATTACTTCCAATTGGAAAAAACAAATCGCCTAGCCTTGTATCATTGGTGAAATAAAACATAAAAATAAAATAAAATAAAGAAAATAAAAACTAGAATTAAAATAAAAGGATCAAACAATGTATACAATTCTAATCTAGTAAAACTAAATTAAAACTAGCTACAATATTCGAAACCCCTTCTACATAGGAACACCTTCCTATTTATAAAAGGAAAATAAAATAATTAAATTAATAAAATAAATAATTACTAATCCCAATCTTTAGATAAAAGAGTTTGAATGCTTTCTAATCACTTTCCTATCTAGCAAGAGGAGTTTAGGTCTAGGCAAAACTCATCCTCGTCCAACTCTTCAAAACTGACCAAGTAATGTTGTTTTGGTCTCTTATGCCCGCAAGCCTTATCAACATTCAGCTTATAGAAGTTTGAGTTTGTCTTAACTTTTTCTTCTTTCAGCTTTCCAAAATGCAGCTTTTTCAGATTGTTTTGGCCAGTCTTATGCCCACAAGCGGTGTTCCAAAACTCCAAAATCCAAATAAGCTCCAAAATCTCCCATTTAAGCATGTTTTCCCTAAACTCACCATTTTGACCTGTAAAATACAAATTGTACACAAGTCAACCATTCTAACAACTAAACTATGCTATAATGGGCAGTTTATGAGCATAAAATATGACATTTTGACACTCGATCAACTAAATATAATATTCCATTAAAAAGGAAATTTACAGATCTCTTATTGGGTAATGAATTCTCTATTATAAGATATTTTCTAATCATTTTACAGGAGCATGTTTCATGAATAAGGTGTGATAGAGAATTATTATAATGATACTTCATTAGTATTTATATAATTTTATTTGGCTGTCATTTTTGTTACAATAAATTATTATGTTTATTTGTTAATTTATTTTATTAATTATTGATATTTATTCTAAAAAGATAATTGAATTTTATTCATAGTACTAAGTTTTATACCTAGCATTTATCATTTGATAAATGTAGGCAAGAGTAGTCTAGAGGAACATTTAGATCAGTAAACTATTAGAGTAGTCAGGATGCTGTGAGCCTTGTATGATCCTCAAAGAACACTTTTGGTAGTATAACGTATTCCTAGCATATGTTTTTATTTTGCAATTATCATTATATATTTATGGGCAGTAAAATATTTTATGCTTATGTAATAGTAGAGATGTTAAAATTACTCAGTGTGTGACTTGTTTAAATTATATAAATAACAGTTATCTAATGGCATGCTATAATTTATATGTGGATATTTTATACAAACAAGTGATGTTAAAGCCATAAGTTACAAAATAAATAGTTACAAATATAGACCAGATATATCTCACCAATGTAAAAAAAGTAAAAGAAGAGAAAAAATTTAGAGATCCTTTAGTATAATGATTAATAAATTTCTAACTATGTGATTTTTATTAATCATTCTACAGGAGCATGTTTTACAAATTAGGTGTGACATGTTATTATGGTTTTAAAGCTATGGTTAACTCATGATGTTAAATTTGAAATTTGCATGATATTTTATTTTTACTGCTTATCAATTATTTATTGCATGGCTAGGAATTATGTTATGATCCTGATATTCATAGGTGTGATCCAATTAAATTTTATTACAAAGTCAGTAGAAATGACTAATAAGGCTATGATAATTAGGGGAGAAGGTTGAGGTAATCATGATCTACAAGATGCCACATCTAAGGCTAGTAATAGAGATAGGGCTAGATAAATCCTTATAGAGCAAGTTGAACTAATTAAGAGGATGCCACCTATAGAACAACCAATAAAATCTATAATAGATCCAGTTGCTACATATATAGCTAATCTTTTACAGATGCTGCAAGATGATCCTGATTATATTAGTATAGCCACAGATAGCTAAGAGAGAACTAACTCGATAGGATTTTTGGAAACTAAGATTCTATGGGGTGATAGATTTCTCTCATACTACAAACCTAGATGTTGCTTAGATGTGGTTAAAGCAAACCAAGCGAGTATTGAGGATGTCACATCCACACACTTAGCATATTTTAGTGCATCAATCATATGTATGGTGGAATGAATACAACATGCTTTTAAATACAATTTTGTTATGAAATGGAAAGTGAATGTTTAATGATGATAAATTATGCTAAGTTGATGAAAGAAAAGCATTCTAAAGGTAAATGTTACATAGAAAGTGTCTAATGTGCTTAAATGAGGCATTTAGGGAAAATGCCTTTTATGTTGCGTAAGATGATGATTGTGATGAATGATTAATGAATTCTTAGTATACATGCTTCTATGTGTGATTAGGTTGAGGTATACATGGATATTATGGATTAGTATATGTACTGAGTATTAATTTGTACATATATTACGTATTTATGACATCATAGAATGTTGCTTTTCTTGATTAAGGCATATAACCATAATGAATATAATGTAGAATAATATTTTTATGCTTAATAAGTAAGTATGTCATATGTATGTACATGTATGAGTATGTATATTTGTTAGTATGGCAAGATATGCAAGGTGCTGATAAATTAAAGATGATTATAGAAGTAAAGATGCATTAAAGATGTGAATTTGGTATGCTTTTATTGAATGCCATAAATGAAACTCTACGATGAAATTTATGCATGTAAAGTGATGCATTGACTTGTTTAATATGTTATTATGTGATGAAGTATAGTTTAAAATGGGTAAATACAAGTTAAAGTAAAGTTAGAAGTAATGGTAGGTTAAATGGTAAGCTAGGATACAAATGGCATTCCATGGAAAGTTAAGGTTATAATTGGAAACCTTTATATATATGGTTTATGTCCATGTTAATATGATGAATGGTAAGTGTGTTCTTATGAAAGCATGACCTAAAAATGATGTAAAAATAAGTATTAAAGGAAGAAAAAATAAATGGATTAAGTTATGGAAGATAAGCTTCCACGATGTCAAAACATGATTGGTTCTTATTTATCAAAGTCAAAAATTGAATTTAGATTGTCTTAAAGAGGAAGCATAAGATGGTTTTTCATCCTTTTCCATTCCAACATACAGCATGCACTCTCTTCTTGTTCTCTTTGCATTCTAAGTTAAGGAAAAACACTTTTCCAAGGTAAAATCATGCATAGGTTTTGATTTTCTTATTGTTTTGGTGTTTTATGCACGTTATCTATGATTTCTTCTTCTTATTCATGCCTTCTTATATCTTAAAGGAAGAGGGGAGTTATTATAGGGTTGATTATGGGTGTATGTAAATGAAAGAATTTGATTGAATAATGAAAGAATAAGGAAGTGAGGTTGTTGAATTTGATGTTATACATAACCAAATGAGTTTTTATTTTGATGTGTTAAAATTATGTTAAACCCTGACTTCTTTCACTTGAATCAGTTACTCTAACAATTTTGTAAAGTGTGTGAATGATGGTTAATTGTGTTTCTAAGGTTTGGTATGCTTAAATGTTGGTGGAAAGATGATTATGAATGTTGGTAACTTGAAATTCAACTTGTTGCCTAATTTAGGAATATTTTAGGTTTCATTATTTTAGGGGAAATAAGTGTGTAGCCCTTAAATTTTTATGAAATCATGATTGAATAATGTGTTTAGATGTTGAAAATAGGGTTTGGTGTGAGTTATAGCATGAAAATGCCAAAAGGTTCATTAGTGGGTAGCAAAACATGTACTTTATGTATATTGTGTGTACTTAGCCTTAAGTGTGGATATATGCCTATTGACCAATTGGACCTGAGTTAGTATGTAACATATATATGTATGCTTACATTTAGTATGGTATGATCATAATGTGGTTAGGAAGATAAATGGTTAAGGTATGCACGAAGACACTAATAAGGTAGCTTGTGTACTTTAGTGTGCAAGTTGTGTAACATTCTATATTATGAGAGGTGTGAATGTATGATTACAAATCCAGATATACTGTTTATTTTTAGGACTTAAGATAACATACTCATCCATTAAAAGTGACCATATGACCAAGCTATGATAGGGGTAAAAATGGTGCAAGTTTGTGGTATGTTAAAAATGTGCATTTAGTGCAATTCAACATGCTCTTTTAAGACATGCAGCCTTTTGATGGTTGGAGACCATTAATGGGTGAAATAATTTACATGCTATAGCTTGAATAAAACCTTGATGAGTCTATTTTCTAATGGTATATGACTTGTCTGTGTTAAAGGCTAAGAAGATAGCTTAAAAATTCAATTCATCCAAGTACGTGCATAAATGGTATTTGTATTTTCTAGTTTCAGCAAGTTTGAATTGCATGCCATAAATATGTAAGTTTTAGTACTTTGGATGCATATTTTAATACCTTGAGGTATGCATAAGATAATGGACTAAAAGTGTATGCCATTCATGATTCATAAGATGGTCATTAAGGGTACATAATGGCTTATGCATACTAAGTGAAAAAGAAAGGAAACATGCAATAAAAATGACCAAATGAATAGTGCACATGATCAAATGAATAGTAACTTGACTTGCATGTTTTGGCACCCTAATGAATGGACATTCTAGGCTCCTCAAATCAATGCTATTCATACCTAGGCCTTATAACTTTTCATAATACACAAGAATATGCACTTAGAGATATGAAGTGAAGTTAATACTATATGTTCACACATGATCATGACAAGTCTTATGTATGCTTATATGTTTTAAATACTTGATTTACATACCAATATGCATATGTATGACTTATACATGCACTTATACTTGAATGCAAAGGTGTCTAATGATGTGTATGGAGATAATAGCTAACTATATAAGCAAATAGAAGTCAATAATGCATAAATACACTTAATGCATGGTATTATGGTCAAAGACTCAAGTTAATCAAAAGGCATGCATAACCCCTAAATGCAAAGCATGAAATGCTATAAGCTAATATGCTGCTTATATGCTCACTATGAACTAAAGTTGAATGATGATTACATATCATGAATGATTATGGATACTTAAAGATGATAAGTCAAGTATAATATGTAAATAACTTTACTAAGTGAAAATAAAATGAAAATGCTACAAGTTTAACGAATGAGACTCATACTTTTCCAAGAGCTATCGATAAGGGTAAAGTGGTAGCATGTTTGTGCTAGTATTCCATGACCAGTAATTGGTTTTTTAAAGGAACTTTTTTATAAAAGTATGATGGTGTATGACTTATTAAATGTTCATAGCACAACATAAAGCATACATATGCATCATGTCATGTACATTCATGCATTCCTACATAACCATGACATGACATGATAATGAGGAGATATAAGGAAGAGATGGTTACAAAGCTTGAACAAAGTTTGTTATTAATACGTATTAGGTCACATAGTTGGATTTCCTTAGGAAATCATAGAGTTGGATTCCTATATGGAATCATAGAGTTATACATACATACATATATATATATATATATATATATATATATATATGTACATATGTATGTATATGATATGTTCCTATAGGAAACAAAAGTACCGGTACATTGGACCTAGTATGGGATTATGCATAATCATAGAGGCAAAGGCATTGATATAAGAAAAATAGAGGGAGAGTGCAAGTCATCATTGCATTCTCAATAGCATATTCCATCACATGTCACATGTTTTATAGATGGAATTAAAGTGTAAAATGTTACAATTGGATGTTTTAAATTCATACTGTACTTAATTGTGAATGTATGATGTTTATATGATAAAGTTTACAGGTAAAGAGTGATATTGGATATGGGTTATATTGATTGCTTGATTTTCTGACTATGTTTATACAGAATTTGATAAACACTAAAATGATCTATTTTATGCTGAAATGGTTATTTCTATGATATTATTTGCTCATTATATTGCATGTAATCATTTTCACTAACACCATTGAGATTTTCTCAGTGTTTGTCATTTGATGAACACAAGTACTAGTACCACAGAAGAGCACAGGGGTTAGTGGTATTAGTAGCAAGGCCAGAGGTTCAGCTGGTTATTATGGTAGAGAACCCAAACTTTTATAACGGACTCCTATGACCTTGAGATTTATGTAACTTTCTCTTGTATTTATTTTGGCAGTAAAACAATTGTATTATAGATATACATAATTAGCATGGTATCACTAAGGACTATTAAATCAAATGATTTAACTTTGTATGGATTTACTATATGGTTTTTATATAGAACACATTTCACCTATGGCATAACTTAAATGATTATGATATGTTATAACTCATATATACATGATTTTTAAAGCTTATAATGGGTGCACTTAATCATATTTAACATTGCCATAGCTCAAAAAAATAAAGATAAGGTTTTTTAAAAAACTAAGCATCCCTTATAAAGTAATTATTAATTTCTTAACTTCGGAGGTTTGTAATTACACTACGGGAGCATGTCTCATTGCTTGTGGTATGATAGAGGAAGCTTCATTCCATATATTAGTTGAAATTTGAGTATGCTATCTTATTATTGTAGGAAGATGGATACGAGTGGTTGAAGACGGTACCCAATAGTTTGATAGAGCCGCCAATATTAACCTAGGATTATTTTTAGAGAGAGTTCAAATAGAAAGATGTTCCTTTGGCATCTACTGATAAAAAATTACATAAGTTCCTTAGCCTGAGATAGGGAGATATTATAGTAGCAGAGTATGAGAGGAAGTTTATAAGGTTAGCTTACTATACTACTATTATACTTACTATTAGTAGGGAAAGATGCAAATGGTTTGAGTGGGAATTGAGACCTCAGATTCAAGCACTAGTATAGGGATTTAATACAAGGATTTCTCTTCATTAATGGCTAATGTACTCATGCAATAGCATACTATTAATAAAGAGGAAGAAGGTAAAGCTAAGTAGGCAAGAAAATTGGTAAAAGGTACTAGTTTGCCTACTAGTTACAATAAGAGAGGGAAGTTCAGAAGCCTTTTCATGCCCATAGAGATGAGTTATAGACCACTGACACCTAGACAACCATAATTTAACTAGTCATTGAGATGGGGTGACTTAGGGTTAAGATAATGTTCCACTTGTAATAAATATCATTTTAGAGTTTGTAGCATGGGAACCAAAGTATGTTATTGGTGTGGAGTTTCAAGCCATCTTGCTAGAGATTGTATAGCTTGAAGAGTTATGCCTTTACATATTGTAGTGAAAGGGAGGTAGTTATAGACATAATATATTTATTATACCTACTTTCATAGTTTCATAGCTTGGTGATAGAGGTAGAGGTAAAGGTAAGAGTAGAGCTAAGATGGGTAAAGGTAGTAGTAAAGGTGCAATCTATCAGAGTTTAGCTAGTAAATCTCTAGCTAAAGTCTATACAATGCACCAGTAAGAGGATGCACTAATTGCAGATGTGGTAGTTTGTAATTTTTTGATCTCTAATCATGAGGCATTGATTTTATTTAACCTTAGATCCTCTTATTCATATATAAATATTGAACTTATTTGCTTGTCTAATTTGAAATATGAAATTTTAAGATATGATATTATAGCATCTAGTCCACTAAGACATGATGTCATTATTAGGTGGATGTATAAGGACTGCCCATTGATTATGCATGATGTTAGCTTTTTATCTTATTTGATTGAAATGCCATGTAAAGAATATGATGTGATACTAGGGATGGACTGGTTGTTGAAATATCAAGTAGTGGTTGATTGTAAATTAAAAATAGTGGTTTTTAAAGATACTATTTATGTTAGTGTCAAGATACAGGGTTATAAACTACCAACAACAACCACTTTTATCTCAACAACTATTGCTAGATAATTGTTGATACAAGGTTATGAAACCTTTTTAACATATGTAATAGATACTCAATTAGAAAGACTGAAGCTTAATGAGATACCTACAGGTTATGATTTTCTAGATGTTTTTCAAAAAGAATTATTAAATTTACCACCAGTTAGGGAGGTAGAATTTGAAATTAAGGTAATGCTAAGTACATAGCTAATATCAATTACACCTTATCGAGTAGCATTGTTAAAATTGAAAGAGTTGGAGATTCTATTATAAGAATTATTAAACAAGGGTTTCATTCGAGAAAATGTATCACCATGCAGAGTGTAAGTACTATTTGTTAAAAAGAAAGATGGTATGCTATAGTTATGTATAGACTACAAATAGCTAAATAAAGTCATAGTGAAGAACATGTATCCCTTACCATGGATAGATGATTGTTTGATCAATTAAAGGATGCCATAACATTTTCAAAGATAGATTTATAATAAAGGAATTATCCACTCCATGTGAAAGATAATAGTATAATAAAGACTGCATTTTGAACTCAATATAGTCATTATGAATTCTT
This sequence comes from Dalechampia spathulata, assembly GCA_948192965.1. NCBI lineage: Eukaryota > Viridiplantae > Streptophyta > Magnoliopsida > Malpighiales > Euphorbiaceae > Dalechampia > Dalechampia spathulata. Next base: position 30,347 of record CANYBF012252978.1, read on the forward strand.
AGTATATCGTTTGGGTTGACTAATGCACCCATAAAATTTATGGCATTAATGACTATTGTATTAAAGTGGTACCTAGATCAGTTTGTGGTTGTGTTTATTAATGATATTTTAGTATATTCATGGAATAGAGAAGAATATGATTTGCATCTTTAGGTTGTACTATAGACATTATGGGAGAAACAATTATATGGTAATCTATCTAAATGTGATTTTTAGTTAGAATAAGTGTCTTTTATAAGACATGTGATGTCAATAGATGATATTAGAGTTGATCCTAGTAAAATTAAAGTAGTTACTAACTGGTTACCATTAAAGAATGCTAGCAAAGTTTGAAGTTTTCTAGGTTTAGCTAGTTACTACAGATGATTTATCAAGTGATTTTCCATGATTGTTGTTTCACTTACTTAACTACTACTAAAGAACGTTCCATTCAAATGGATGGATAGATATCAAAAAAGTTTTGATTGATGAAAAGAATGTTTAACCCAAGCTCTAATGTTAGCTTTTCTTACTCCAGGTAAAGACTACATGATATATAGTGATGCATCTTTGAACATATTAGGTTATGTACTAATGTAAAATTGGAAGGTGATAACTTATGCTTCCAAATAGTTGAAAGCACATGAGCGATATTATCCAATACATGATCTAGGGTTAATAACTATAGTATTTGCATTAAGGATCTATTTACATTAGTTGTACGGAGAGAAATGCTACATAAACACATATCATACAATTTTGAAGTATTTGGGTACATAGAAGGAGCTTAATTTGAGACAAAGGAATTGGATAAAATTGATTAAAGACGATGACTGCGTAATTGACTATCACCTAGGGAAAGCTAATCTAGTAGCAAAAACACTTAGCAAGAAAACCTTTGGTAGTTTACAGTTTACACTGTTGATGTTAGCTTAAGATGTGGAATGTTTGAATGCTTTGTTTGAATTTTAGATTGATGGTAGTATAATTGCATAATTACATGTGAAGCTTATACTAGTTGATCAAAGAAGAGAATCTATAGTAAATGAAGAAGAATATCATAAACAAAGACATAAGGTATAGGTAAGTGGACAAATGGACTATTCTATTAGTTCTAATGGATTATTATAGTATAAAAAAATAGGAGGTATGTACCTACTAAGGAATAGTTAAAGAGGCAATTACTTTATGATGCCATGATTTACTATATTCTTATCATTCGGGTAGCATAAAAATGTTTAAAGATTTAAAAGAACACTATTAATGGTCAATGATGAAGAGAGACATTACATAATTTATTGCTTGATGCTTGACTTATCAATAAAAAAAAGAAGAACATGAAATACTAGTTGGATTGATTAACCCACTATCTATACTAGAGTTGAAATGGGAGTGAGTTATTATGGATTTTATCATGGGTTTACCACTGATATAGAAGAAACATGATGCAATTTGGGTAATAGTAGATATATTAATAAAGTCAATACATTTCTTAATTGTACAAATGCATTATGGATTAGAATAATTAATAAAACTTTATATACAAGAGATTATTAGATTTCATGAAATTCTAATATCCATAGTATCTGATAAAGATCCCCAATTTACTTCAAGATTTTAGAAGAGTTTCCAAAGAGCTTTAGGAACCAGTGTGCACTTAAATATAACTTTTCACCTATAGATGGTCAATCCAAAAGAATCATACAGATTTTAGAAGGTATATTATGAGCATGTGTTCTTGAATAGGAAGGTAGTTAGGATAAATATATATCACTGATAGAGTTAATATATAATAATAGTTATCAATCCAGTATATAAATGGCTCCATATGAAGCATTGTATGAAAGAAGGGGCAAAATGTCACTTAATTAGGATGAAGTCGAGGAAAGAAAACATGACTTTCTGATAGAGTTAAATTGAAATTGAAGATAAAGTTAAATTGAAGGTACGAGAAATTGAAGATAAAGTTTAATAGATCAAAGAATGGCTAAAAGTTAAATCTGATAGACAAAAGTTTGATGTTGACTTAAAATGAAGGGATATTGAATACAATATGGGTGATAAAGTATTTTTGAAAATATCACCCTAAAAATAGATAAATGAGATTTGGTCAAAAAGGCAAATTGAGTCCATGATTCATTGAACCATATGAAATACTTGAACAGATTGGACCATTGGCCTATCAGTTGGCACTACTGCTAGAGTTAGATAAAATGCATAATGTGTTTCATGTTTCTATGCTTCAAAGATACCAGTCATATCAATCATATATAATTCTAGCATAAGTTATCAAGATTAAGACTGATCTTATGTATAGCAAAGAACCCATATCTATCCTGGCTAAAGAGACCAAATAGTTAAGAAAGAAATAGATCCTTTTAGTAAAAGTATTGTGGAACCATCATGCATGTCAAGAAGCGACCTGAGAATGAGAAGTAGATATGAGACAATAGTACCCCTAGTTATTCACAAACTAGTAAGATTTAAATTTTAGGATAAAATTTTTTTTAGTAAGATAGTTGTCATGATCATGATCATTAATTAATTAATTTAGTTATTGACATTAGAATATGTCTAATTAATGGTCTTAATCAAATTATATAAATATTTATAATATTTTTAATGAAAAAGTGTATAATGACTTAAGATAGAACAATGGAGAATAATTATAAAGTATATAAGTTTAAGTAGTTCTTTTTATAATTAAGGTAGGAAGTGTTAATGAAGGAAATATTATGTGCACAATCCATTAGAATGTTGATTTATACCTATGTATTAAAAATGTAATTTTCTTTATTCAACTAAGTAAGGTTTTAATTAACTAGTAAGAATAGGTAGGTAACTATGTAAGTAAGAATAAAACTTTGGGGTTTAAATTTGAATCTTTAGTTGGAAGATTATAGTCATGCTGGATAACCAACTTCACTACCTTGTGAAGTCTTATAAAATCAATAAATTGTAGGCAGTAGACTAAAGATACTTTAGGAAGAAATTCTTAGAGATTAAGGGCCGGTTAGCCAATATAATTCAAAACCATTATACTATTATATTCTTATACATAACTAGCGGGAGGTTGGGCATAAAACAAAATTTTAAATCTTTCTTTTAGGGTGGAAATATTTTAATGGTTTAGAAAGATATCAGTTGAGCAAGAAGGTTCAATTCTGTCACATCCACTTTCATTATCATTATCCTAATTTTGACCATAATTATGTCAAGTTATATTGTTAATTTTTATAACTAAATTATTAGTATAGTTAGAAATTAATTAAATAAGATTAATAATTTGATAAATATAGTTAACATTTAGATTATTGTATTATGGGCATAAATATTTATATTATTAGTATTGCATGAAAATATAACTATGATTGATAAAGGAATGATTATTAATAAAGTATCAATAACAATTATTGTTCAATAAATTATACAAAAATAATACCCATATAAGTTAGAATTATTTATCAATTTGTAAATTACTTATAGATTTGTATTAAAAATATTACATGAATAATATACCTAATGACTGCTAAATCATACTTATTAATTTATTATACACATATATAAGTATCTAACTTAGAGGGATAATGACATAGATAATATAAAGATAAGAAAGAGATATGTAAGTGGATTTATAATGTTTCTTTAGCTTGAAGAAATTATGTAATAATTTGATTCATTAATTGTCTTTACAATCTAGCACAAGACCTTTCCAGCATGCTTTGTCCTCACTCACATGCTTCTTGAGGAAACTTTTGAGGAGGTCATACTTAACTATGGAGTTCTTATAGAATGAGCATCGAAAAGGTAGGTACACCGTGTTGGTATGGCTTAAGCTATTATCAATTGTACAATCTCATACCTATACAATCTTGAAATCACTTGAGCTATTCTTAATTGTACAGTCCCATACTTGCATAATCTTAAAATCACTCAACTGTATAGCCTCATTATTAGTGTATGCTCTAGAGCATCATGTGTATTTGTACTATAAGTTTTCATTAATAAAGGTATTATTCATTATATAGTACAATGTTTTAAATGAACTTGTTTTACTTGGTGTATTAAACTATATATTGGAGTCCATGATATTGGAATAGTGCAAAAGAATCCATAAAGAGTTTATGGAATGAGATTCTTATTGTATCCAAATGTTCAATATCTAAATATCCCTGATCATGGTATTAATAAGAATGGACATTATTAATATGGGAAGATCAGCACATGTTACACTTCCTATTTAGGGATGATTCTCATTCATCATGACATGAGATGTCTAAAGTGAATAT
>CANYBF012253206.1:0-13801 GCA_948192965.1 Dalechampia spathulata
TCGTATCATTATTTAAATATGAATACATGTATCGTATAAATTCATCATCTTAACATTTTTTTCCTTCTATATCACATATGCATTCAATCTTATTGTCATGCACACACCCATACTACGAGGCCTATGTGTACGGATGTGACACGTTATCTTTCTATATTTCTAGATAAAACTATATTACCAATGGTACAATATATTTTGATAACAATTTAAATATACAATGAGGTAAAACTTGTATTTATAGTGAATTATATGTTTGTATGTATTTTATATTCATAAATAAAACTATATTTCTTATGATAGAAGATTTTAATAGCAATTTAAATATACAGTTGCATAAAAATTATACCCATATGAACTATATGCCTCTTATATTATTGAATGAAATTATATTTTTAATAATATAAAAATTTAATATATATTAAATCTTTACATGCAAATACTGAATTAAACTCATATATAAATATATGATTTGATGACAATTCACTTATATTTATCATTAATATTTATCATCTATGTAAATTTGATCTATGAACATGAATCAATGATTTGAATAATTCAAACATAAATTATTAAAACTATAGTAACTTTTAACTTACATTTACATAATTGAATAAACAAATTTTTAGAAAAATAATCCTAATCAATTCTTCATTAATTCTCATTTTCAAAAAAATCAAAATTTTTTGAACTCAACATCTTAAAATAAATGATAAAACAATGAGAACAACTAAAACATTGCAAATAACAAAAAAAAAAGCAAATAAAATGAAAAAATAGATAAATTAAAAAGAAAATAACAATAAATTTATAAAAAAAATACATGCAATCAATAATATAAGGAAATTCATCATCGAATTTAAAATAACAATAAATCAAACAAATTAATTAACAAAAAAAAATGAAACTCACACAAAACATGTGATTATCTGGTTTAATCCTCACTTTTGGCTCCCAACAACAAATTATCCCTTGTAATTACAGAGCAAGCTCACAAAAATAAGGATTATATTGACAATAGATTTTTAAAAATAAAAATGAGCACCTTAAGTTCAATGAACAAGTACACCACTTATAACATTCAATTCAAATATAGAATCAGTCATACAATATTAAAAGTAACATACTTTAATCTTATAAAAATAGGGTCATGTTGAACCCTTTTCTAGCTCCCCCATGTGCTGCGGCGACAATTCGTTATAAACTTAGCTAACCCTTTGAATAATACTGATAACTTATGCCGTGAATGGATCCATGCAATAATATTAATTAACCTCAAACGGTGTATGTATGGGCCATTTTTAGAGGGGGGGGGAAGCTTTGTGTGTTTTTGTAAAGAGTGCCTTTTTCTTTTCTTCTTTTCTTCCTCTCATGGGCGGGTGAATATTTCAATGTCGGCAGATCCACTTTTGTCATGTAAACAAAGAGATGATCTCCGGGTGCTTTCTGAATTCCTTCCTTCGTCTTTACTTGATCGTGTCTTCGTGTTTGAAAATATCACTTACGTTACATGAATAAATGGACTCCTACCAGCTGTTGTTTAGTTAATGTTCATACCAAATGAGAATTGTAATTATGTTATATGTCAATATTAACTGATGTACCTCTATTACCATTTTATAACTTCAAACAAAATTTAATGCAACAAACATTTATATATTATAGAATTAATTAGATTCCATGCATGAATGACTCCCTCATAAATAAAAAAAAACTAAGTAAGATGAAAGGAAGGGACCATCCCCAATACTGGGTGTTGTTGACTAGGGCTGCTTCCAGCCGACTCGTGGGTCCATGTTTAAATCCCGGTCCCACCACCACCAGAAAAAGAGCTGATAAAATTAAATTCACATTGGTGAGGAAATAGATCCCACATCGCACCATCCTCTCTCCATCCTTTTTCACTGTTTATGTTTTAAATTTAGAATTATTTATTTCAACAACAAACCGTAATTATTTCTTCCCATGTTTTTTCATTAAATGTATGCTCTGTTTAAAATGATTTAGTATTCGGTAAAATATGGATAGAATTGCATACCTTATTTGAAAGGTAAAATATTTTTATATAGGAGGATAATAACTTTATATTACAGTATCATTCAATATTTCAAAATAATAAACTCATATTTTAATGATAATTTTAAAAAAAATCTGATTAATTATGAATTTTTCAAACATATGATCCTCAAGGAATGTTACCAAAATACAAACTCACCCAAATCTTAAAATTCATTTATATGTCTCTAAATCGTGATAATTATCGCCTAAAATGAAGGAAATTAAATTACTAAGTATCTTACTTAACCCAGCAGACTTTGAACCGTTTACCATTTTCTAAGTGCGTGAAGCTCACCTCCCACTCGCATCCAAAAATTTGATAATGGGCGGTGCATGGATAGCCTCGTTAATCATGCGTTATCTGGCCCGGCCACAAAAAAACAGCAAAATTAGAGACCGACACGTGGCAATAACCCCGTTGAATAATCTGACGACCCAGATTCTAAAACGAAGTCCAAAAGTTGGTTATATAAAGCCAGACAAACGCACCCTTGAAGGACTCATGATTGTTGTTAAGTTTACTTGCAAATTAGCCGAACCCAAAAAGTCTTTCTAAGATATAATTGTTGCTATTCTCCTTTATTCTTTGCTCCTCATCATCATCCTTCTTTTATAGATTCCATTGCTCAGCTGTAGACTGGTTATTGTTTTTGCAGTATCAAGAAAAGAAAAGAAAAGAGTGCAATTATTAAAGAATGGGTGCTCTTGATCATTTCTCTCATCTCTTTGATTGTTCCCATGGCAGTTCTAAACTCAAGAAACGCAAGCAATTGCAGGTATCTAATTCTTTCCTTCCCCCCAACTGTCTTGACAATATGTATTATTTTTAGTTCCTAGCTTATGTTTATTGTGAAGATTGTGCATGAAACCTGTATGCTAGTGGATGATGGTTGTTGGGTCATGTTATCACTCATCAGATCTGACAAATTTGCTTGGGGGCATGGCATGCTACAAGTTATTATTTTTTGATCTGATCCCATAAATTATTTGATGCTTCTTCTGAAGATCCCGAATGAAACTTAGATCTCGCTGCATATTTTCAGCTTTTCACTGTTCAATAGTACTTTATTTTGAATTTTTTAATGGTGATCTAAAGAAAAAATATCCAATTTGACCCATCAACTGTTCAATATTATAATAAGATCAGCAGCTTGATTAGAAGATATTATATCTAGCAAGCATTGTGCTAAATAATCATTGATTCTTATCATCAGACGGTGGAGATTAAGGTTCGTATAGACTGCGAAGGATGCGAACGGAAAGTGAAAAAGGCAGTGGAAGGAATGAAAGGTGTGAAGCAAGTAGATGTAGAACGGAAGGCGAATAAGCTGACAGTCGTTGGATATGTCGATCCATCAAAGGTGGTGGCCAGAGTGGCTCATCGGACGGGAAAAAAAGCAGAGCTATGGCCGTACGTGCCATATGACGTGGTGGCCCATCCATACGCTCCTGGTGTGTATGATAAGAAAGCACCGGCAGGGTACGTGCGAAGGGCGGAGGATCCACAAGTATCGCAACTGGCACGTGCCAGTTCCACCGAAGTTAGGTACACCACAGCTTTTAGTGATGAGAACCCACAAGCTTGTTCCATCATGTGAATTATTGGGGTAGATTAGAGATTGTCAAGCGTGGTTACTATATAATTAAGCGTTTTTAGTTGGGTTTTAGGTTTTATTTGTTTTTTTTCTGAATTTTTTTTGTGACGTGGCTTTGTATGGTTGGGTTGCTGTGTAATTATTGAATTTGATATTTTATGAATTTTGTCCCAGTAACCTTGTTTTTTTTGTAAGGACATAACTTTCAAGAGAAGGTAATTTTATTCACTTGTGTGAAGTTTGAATATGTCAATTCAATAATCTCCGATGATGGATTTATTTTATTTTTAAGTGAATTTTTATAGATAATTGTTATATCTAAATCCAACATAAATATTTAAATTTATTTTTGAAAATTCTTAATTGACTCATTTTGCTAAAAGCCTGCCTGTTTTATTATTCTGTCGGGTTGGGAGCACATTGTAGGTAGGTACCTATAGATTTTCTCAGAAAATTTATGGATTATGATTATAATTTAAAACTAAAATAAAAATTTACCTACAAAAATTATGTAAATTTAAGTTTAAAAATAAAATAAAATAAATTTTATTAATTCAGTTTTAATAGGTCATGCATTATCCTTATCCTACTTGAACCTTACCAAAAATTAAATATATTGATTATTATCTATCTTATTTAATATCAAATCAAAAAGGAAATTTAATTAGATTGAATTGGTTGATTTTTCAAACGACTAATTTTGCTAAAAGAAGTAAGAATTCAAGCATATTCTACCAAAGATACCTTCTTCAAATAGAGAGAAGGACGTTACCCTGTAACCGTTCAAATCATGACCAGCCCTCATGGAGGAAACAAGTACAATACGAGCACGAGAGGATTAGTACTTGTTCATCATTCAGTATTTTCTTTTTCTTGATATTACATTTATCAAAATCTCAAGGATAATCATGGAACTGAATACTAGGGCAAAATGAGCTCAATTCAAGCGGAAGAAGGTTCTACGAAATCTGGTGGTCCTGTTATCTGAGTCAACAATCAATCGCATCAACGCATTCCGACGGAAAAAAAGGTAGAAGATTTGCAAAAAAAAAAAAAGAGGCAAAAAATGAAGAGTCGCTTTCCCATTCGATTGACTGTAAGCGGGAATCATCACAAAATAGAAGTTTGTGGAGTTAGAAGGTGGAGTTGACGTTATCGGTCCGAAATGGATCCAAATTAAATCTTCATTTTATTTACAAATTTTGACATTAATAAAATTAAAATTAATGAATATGAGATTTTTTTCTTGTTTATTATAATTTTATTAATATTTAACTCCTTAAAAATTTGATATATTATTCAAATAAGGATCATAAAATATTATGTTTTACTAAATATACTCTTGTAAAAAAAATATGATAAAATTAATAAAAAAAGCAATATTGAGAATGAAAGAAATAGAACGTATTAAACATAATAACTAGATAAAGTATATTACATCTATATATAATTAAAAAAGTAACATTGTAATAAGAAAAAATAAATTAATGAGAGAAAAAAGGTTAGGAGTAACTATATATATATATATATATATTTTTTTTTGAAGATATTCTAAAAAATCTCGGATGGATTTTCAAATTCATTGAAAATAGTGTAAATTTTATAAAAATATTACATTTTAAAAAAAGCATAAAAATAATGAATTTTTTGAAAATATTTGTAAAAAACATTTTAAAGATTTAATATAAATTTATTTTAATTTATAAAAAGATTTATTTCAACTTTATTTTAGATTTATTTAAAATTTATTATAAATTCTCTGTATTTTATAAAATAATAAATAAAATCTCTAATTTTTTTGGTAATTATCCCTAAAAGAAAACGTGATAGTGTAATTTTCCAAAGTCATAAAAGTCCGGGCATTAACCTCGTCGGGCTTTAGGGGTCCAATTTGATAGGCCCATTTAACCTTGTAAAACGACAAGAGCATTCGCGCACTGGCTCAATGTTGGCGGGAAGTAAAACCGCCCAATAGACTCCAGACAGGAAACCCCTCACCGAAAATTTCGACGCCACCCATTTCCACCTTGTACTCTTGAAAGTATGGCAACAGAAGAAGACGAGCAACAGCAAGAGCTAACCCCAGAACAATTACACGAAGAATTCTCAGTCTGGAAAAAGAACACACCCTTCCTCTATGACCTCGTCATTTCGCACCCACTTGAATGGCCTTCTCTTACTGTTCAATGGCTCCCTATTGCTTCTCCACTACCTCACCCCATCGACCCTTCTGCTTTTTCCGTCCACAAGCTTGTCCTGGGAACCCATACATCTGACGATTTCGCTAATTTTCTCATGATTGCTGATGCTGTTCTTCCTATACGAGGTGCTGATCCTAAGTTTGATGCTAAATCCGAAGATTCTGTCATTCCTAAGGTAGGTTCTGGAGCCTTGTTTTGTTTATATATGTTTGGCAAAATGATTAGTCGATGATTTTCGTTAAGGCATGATTCTATTGATTTTATTAATTTAGCTAAATGAAAGTTAAAGGTGTGCTGAATTTGACTACTTGTTTATTTTGGGTTTTAGTGTTTGGGTATTGTATATTAAGTGTTCGATAAAATTACTAGCTGATGTTTTTGGGGTAAATTACATCTTTGGTCCATAATTTTAATTGCAGTTGTCATTGAAGTCGCAAAATTTTAACTTATATCAGAGAATTACAGTTCAATATTATTTTTGCTAAAATACTCTCTTAACTCTATTTGAAGAAAAATTATACAGAAATATAACAAGGAAATCGTACGATTGCAAAACTCATGAACATGTTAGCTTAAAATTGTGATGCTGCTTCGTACTCATTGCAAAAGATTTGTCAAAATTAAAGGAAAAGACTTGCTCGTTATAAAATTAAAATATTATCCGTGAACAATTTGAACTTTATAGAGCGAAATGGAAACACTTCCAAAATTAGGGATCATTTGTGAGTTTTACCCAGTTTTTTTGTGTTAAGTATCTGTCTGTTGTTGTTTTCAGTATTTTTCTTGCTACCGTTCACATATTAAAAGCACGTTGCATGTGTTAAGTGAGTTGCTATTAATCATGTTCTCTGTGTGGCTTCTGAGTAAAAGCATTTGCGTACATTGCAGGTGGAAATAACTCAGAAGATACATGTTGATGGAGAGGTGAATAGGGCAAGATGTATGCCTCAAAACTCGGATATTATTGCTGCCAAAACAAGTAGTTGTGATGTTTATGTGTTTAATACTACTAAACAGTCGGAGAACCAACAAAAGGATGGCTGTAATCCTGATTTAACATTAAGAGGTCATGATAAAGAAGGGTATGGGTTGTCTTGGAGTCCTTTTAAGCAGGGTTATCTTGTGAGTGGTTCCCATGATAATAAAGTGTGTTTGTGGGATGTTTCTGCCTCGGGTGAAAGCAAAGTGCTTGATGCCATGCATGTATACGAGGTTATTCTTGAGACTCTCTGTCATTCTGTTAAATAATGTTTATCTTTCTGGTTATACGGTTGATTGATGGCTTTAGGACTTTATTCAGGCGCATGAAAGTGTAGTTGAAGATGTGTCGTGGCACTTGAAGAATGAGAATTTATTTGGTTCTGTTGGAGATGATTGCCAATTAATGATCTGGGATCTTCGAACAAATCAAACGCAATATTCTGTTAAAGCCCATGAGAAAGAGGTAATAACTGAGCTGATCCTTCGTGTCTGAACTACTTGTTGAAAAAGCTGATAATGGAGCAAACATTCCTAGCTTCTGTGTACTTTGTTGTCACCTCATAATAGCTGGCTGATTGTCATCTTTTATTTGGTTTAATTGCCCTTCTAGTTGTTAGAATTTTGTCTCTTTTCATTTGCAGAATAAATATTACTCGCTATTTCATTAATTAAATTCTCATTGTAATATTTGAATATTAGCATTTAAGTTTGACACGTTTTATGTTTATGCATGATGCATAGAGGCTCTCTTGAACTTCAAACTAAATACATGACCGATGAAATTCAACATCAAAAGTATCTATCCAAATGCTTTTAGTACGTGTAGTATGAATTGTAGAAACATTAATGAAAATGTTTATGTTAGTGCCATCTTGCTGGTTGGAGAGAGTACAAAACATTCTCAACAACCTTTGAAATTTTATTTGATCTTTTACCTCATCTTATTGTGCATGTGCATGCATTATGCTAGATATCTGTTTTCATTGAATGCTTCCGTATACAATGCTCCTTGGATATCTTGTGAAGTGCATGAAGGAGAAATACAGTGTAGCACCGAGCAAAAATGCAACATATCTAGTCATTCTTTGTATTCGAGAATTTTCTCCATATTTTTGCCTTTTGAAATTATTTTATACTAACAGCATTTCTATCTTAGATGTGTAAACCTGAGTTGTATCAGCTAACATCATTTTGCTTACTTTGCCTCTTGATAGCATCATCTTTGTGATCTTCATGTTTCAGGTCAACTATCTATCTTTCAACCCCTTCAATGAATGGATTCTTGCTACAGCATCTTCAGACGCTACCGTTGGTCTGTTTGATATGCGGAAGCTTAGCGTACCGCTACATGTTTTTAGTGGTCACACGTATGTTCAGTCTTTCATATGGGTTTTATATCTTGATACCATGATCCATAATTGCTATTCAGCATTCTGAAAGTGAAATAAGCCTGCAAATGCATGATTATTACTGATTTAACTTGAGGTTTTTCTGGTTACTGGATTGTACTCTTCATTATTTTTCTATTTTCTTAATCTGAATATATAACAGTGTTATAAGCTTGCTTCTAAATGAAACCCAAACTGCATGATTAATCTAATATATAAATAATTTTTTATATTTCTTTAGTTGTAATGTAATAGCAGAGAATTAAGCATTTCCTAAGTAGGTTATGACGTCACGCAACATGCATTGTTTTCCATGCTTAAGAGTAACAGTCTTCGATTTGGTTTTAAGGCCTCTTAATGGTCTCTACCAACCGTGCTTCACAAGACGAGTCTTTCATCATTTCAGCTTTCTGGCATATGTTTTACACCAAAGACAAGCAGAAATGAAAATAATATTTCTGTTTGCTATCATGCATATCTTAAGGAGTAAAATAAATCATCACTGGGAATTTTTCTAACAGAGAAGAGGTCTTCCAAGTGGAGTGGGATCCTAATCATGAAACAGTGCTGGCTTCTACAGCTGATGACAGAAGGTTGAACGTATGGGACCTGAACAGGTAATTTATTTTCACATATTGAACATTTTGAAACCTTGCAAAACCAGTTCATGGGAACTTTTTTTTTTTTTTTTTTGTGTACTTCGCCCACAAAATGCTATTAATATTTCCCCTGGAACATGAGAAATTATGCATGTTCTTGGTAGTTGAATGAAATTTGCTATGTTGGTTCATGCGAACATGTATCATCGAGTTCTTGGTACTTGACTGAAATTTGCAATGTCGGTTCGTGGAAACTCATATCATTGATCTAGTTCTACTTTCAAGGAACATGTAAAAGTGGTATGAATTTGAATGATTTTATTAACTGAAGTTTGATCTAATGTGCCTGAAAATGTGATATCTTCAGAATTGGGGAAGAGCAATTCGAGTTAGATGCTGAAGATGGGCCTCCAGAACTTCTATTCTCGCATGGAGGTCACAAAGCCAAGATCTCCGATTTCTCATGGAACAAAAATGAGCCGTGGGTCATTTCGAGCGTCGCAGATGACAATACCCTGCAGGTGTGGCAAATGGACGAGGGCATCTATCGTGATGATGATGAATGATCGTATGCTTTCTCCTGATGACATCCTGCATGTCTGGGATAAGCTACCATCTAGCCTTCACTTCATCCTGACAGATTATGCTATGCCCCAATTTTCGTTATTGCACTATCAGTGATATGTACGACTTTGGTTATTTGTCTAACCATATTTGGATAACAGATATGCAAGAGATTGGTCGTATTAGATTGTCTCTGCACTTGCTGCCTCCTTAATATGTAACGCCATTGTAATTCTCCAAGCGTTGCATTGTTTCCCTGCCCATCGTTTCTGCCTCTGAAGACTACTCTTTAATATTTATCATATTTTATTTAAGTTGTGTTTACAGTTTATTAAAAAATATCTTATCATATTTGTAGCTTAAACTTCAAGTTTGCTTGAAAAATAAATTTAAATTTAAATTAGATGATATTTTATTCATTTAAGAATATTAGTAAATTTATCAATTTAAATAATACTTTAATTTTAATTACATGATTTATATATTCATAATTGTATAAATATAAAAATATGCGTTTGATTTTAATAATTAATATAAAATCATTAATTTCTATAATATATTATAATTTTATTGATAAATCATATATTTTAAAAAGTAAACTAATTAATAACTTATTTTATAATTGATGTTAATGAAATGTGTAAAGGTTTAATTAAGTTTAAGATACTTGGTAAATATAATTTGATAATAAATAAATAAAATTAAAAATAAAAGAACCTCTGATTGCAATATAATGATCTTCATATAGAAAATAACCTCAAAACCATTATTAAAACTATTTTTATGAATTGAAAAGGGCTCATTGAAGTGGTCTCTTTTTGAATAAAAGAAATTGCCAGATCTTAAAAATCATCCAAACAACCAACAAACTAAATCATGAAATTTGTAAAGAATAAACACTCATTTCATGAAAAAATAGGCAATATTTAGAGCCATCCAATTTTGTATGTACGGAAGGATCTGACGGTTATTAGATGTAAGATACTGCCACTCCTACTACCTACCGACTACATTTGCTTACAACGATGAAAACAACAAACCGTTTTTCCCGCCAATCAACCCCTAAATTATGAAAGTATTTCAAATTTCAATTTATGTATAATACAATGATCTTCATGAAATTTAATAAAAAATTCATTAACTAATAATTATTTTATTTTATTTTAAAAGAATTTCGATGGAGAATGTTGATCATATATTATAAAGAATTCTAAAGCATTCTAATTTACATTATTTAAAATCTTTTTTAAATTTAAATGAACAACTCTAATTTTATCTCACTTTATTAAATTAAAATCATAAAAATAAAATAAAAATCAAAGTATTTAAAAGCTCAAGTTTTAATTGAAAAAAATTCTCATCTTAAAAAATTAAAAATTAAAATTCTAATCTTATTTATTTTTATAAAATAAAATTTATGAAAATAAATAATTTATGATATTCAAGAATTAAATATGAATTTAAATTATTCTTTCCATGTATTTTCTTGTATTAAAAAAACAATTACATGAAAAGTTATACTTTTATTTTGTAATAATAATAAAAAGAAAAATAAAAAAATTATTTAAAAATCATATCATTATTTTTTCAAATAACTAAAAATTGAAATTCTTATCTTTATTAACAATTCGGAAATCAAACTTTGAGTTTCTATTTATATGTATTAGTATAATCACAAAACATGTATAATACTTTATTGCTTTAATTTTTATTAGAATTATTATTCATTATATTATTAATATTCAAATATTAAATTTAAATTATTAATTGTATAATTACAAAGTTTTATATCTATATACATTTTGAAACAAATTTATTATTTTTATTATGTTTGTTAGAAAAGATTACCATATTTAACCAGATATATTTGATACTTAATAATAAAAAATTATTAAAATATTTTTATTTTTAAAAATTAATAATTTCATTCAAATTTTAAATTTTAAATTTAATAATTTATTTTTTACTCTTATATAAAAAGTTTTATTTACTCTTATATATTTTCAGTTATTTTATTCATTTCTCACACTCTGACTAATATTTTGATTAAATATTGTAATTAATAAATATATTTTTTTAATTACTGTAAAGAGGCCTAACTCATCCCAAAAGAGCTCTCGTGGGGTGAGGATTAGCTCAGCCAATATATAGTGGCTTCAAGCCCTTTAATTAAGCAATGTGGGATTTCACACGCCCCCTCATGCCCGACATATGGGCATGAAGCCATCGGGTTATTCCCGGGACAGCCCACAATAAGGCTCATCCATCCACACATGCCCAGACCCGCTCTGATACCATATAAAGAGCCCTAACTCACCCCAAAAGAGCTCTCGTGGGGTTAGGATTACCTCAGCCAATATATAGTGGCTTCAAGCCCTTTAATTAAGCAATGTGGAATTTCATAATTACAAAAAAAACATATTAATGGATTTATAATTTATGTAATCTATTTGGATAAATATATTTATATTTAATATAATAAAATAACAAAATTTAAACATTAAACTAGAAAATACAATATAATGAAAATTATTACTAAATTAGTTAAGACATGCAGTAAAAAAATATTCATATATTATTATAATTATATAAAATTATATCATTGAAGGTGATTGAATTCTATTTTCACTTTAACATATTATATATGTATACTAAAGTAGTCCAGAAAATTACTGTAGCTAAGAGCAATGGATTTCCAATTTTACCCTTTCAAAATATTAATAAAACAGTAAAATTACTATTTTACCCTTCCATTTCCTCCCGTTCCCTCTCCTTTCCCCTCCCACTCCACGTCACCTCCTTCCTACGTCCCTTCCCTGACCCGGCCCCACCCCTTCCCCTCCTCTCTCCTCCCTCCCACTTCCACTCCCTCACCCTCCCCCTCCCCCTCCCCTCCCCCTCTCCCTCCCCTCTCCCATCTCATTATTCATAATAATAATAATAATAATAATTAATAAAAAATTACTATCATAAATAATGATAATAATTATAAGTAAATATATTAATAATTATAAGTAATAAAATAATCATAACAATATAAAATACTAATACTTACTAATAATCTAATAATATTAATATTAATAATTATACATAATAAATCTTAACAAAATAATAATTAAAAATAATAATACTTATGATTATAATTAATAATAATAATAATTATAATTAAATATATTAATAATTATAAATTATAAAATATTAAAAGTAATAATACTTATGATTACAATTAATAATAATAGTAATTACAATTAAAGATATTAATAATTATAAGTTTTAAAATAATAATAATAGTATAAAATATTAATACTTATATTATTAATATTAATATTAATAATCATATATAATAAGTATTAATATGAATAATAATTAAAAATAATAATACTTACTATTACAATTAAGAATAATAATAATAAATAATAATAAATTATATATAATAATAATAAATATTGACACAAATAATAATTATTACAAAAAAAATATTAATATAAATAATACTTATAAATAATAATATTTATTATTACAATTAATAATAATAATAGTAAATTAGATATAATAATAATAATAATAATAATAATAATAATAATAAATGTTCATACAAATAATAATTATTACAAAAAATAAATATTAATATAAATAGTATTTATAAATAATAATACTATTTACAAATAATAATAATATTTGAAATGTGATAATAATAATGATATTATTATTATTATTTAAAATATAATAATAATTATTATAAATAATTTATTATTATTATTATTATTAGTAATTGTAAGTGTTATTATTTTTAATTATTATTCATATGAATACTTATTATTGAATTATTTTTAATTAATATTTTTATATATTATGAATACTTACAAATTTATTATTATGATGATTATATTAAAATAAGGTAAGAAATTATTATAATCGAGAGCAATTAAATTTTAATTTTATTCTTTAAAATTTAAGTAAAATAATTAATTTTTATTTTTATTTTTTACTTTAAATATATTTTTTATTTAATATATTTAATACTTATAAATAATAATACTTATTATTACAATTAATAATAATGATAATAAATTATATATAATAATAATAATAATAATAATGTTATATATAATAATAATAATAATAAATTATATATAATAATAATAATAATAATAATAATAATAAATATTCATACAAATAATAATTATTACAAAAAATAAATATTAATATAAATAATATTTATAAATAATAATACTATTACATATAATAATAATATTTGAAATGTCATAATAATAATGATATTATTATTTGAAATGTAATAATAATAATTATAAATAATTTATTATTATTATTATTAGTTGCAATCGTAAGTGTTATTATTTTTAATTATTATTCGTATGAATATTTATTATTGAATTATTTTTAATTAATATTTTATA
>CANYBF012253449.1:0-21769 GCA_948192965.1 Dalechampia spathulata
GCCCGTACCACTCCCTAGGCTCTTATAGTATGCCTCTAGACAAGCCTAAGCTCCTTGGTACCGGCCACAACCATCCACGCTAAGCCTGATAACACTCCCAAGCACATACCTATCCTCCTATACTCGCCGTCCCTCATCCAATCGAGAAGGCACGCTTCTCAATAAGGCGACGACACACAATAAGGCAAATAAGTACATACATCCCACTTCATGTTAACACATGTAAACACAGCATAAAACCATCATTATCCATGTATACACATAACAGATACTCATGCAACCCTACCATCCATCTACGCATACATGCATAACTCCTACGGTCTCTAATGTGGGTGTAACAGGAATAGTGTAATTCATAAATTGCATTCTCAAAAACATATTTTATCGCATTTAATATTATTGATGAAATAATGTTATGAAATATAATAACTGATAGTATGATGTGAATGGCTGGGAACGGATAATGGTTATGAATAAGAATGAAAAAATATATATAAATAATAATAAAAAAATTGATACAAGTGATAATTTTAATTATTAGTGGTATGTGGCATTATTAAATAGTATAAATGCTGAAATATTATGTTTATATTAAATTGTTATTTTTAATGTTATAATATTTACGATTATTATTTTACTAGTATCACTGAGTTTTATACTCAGCGTTTATCAATTGATGAATGTAGGCACTAGCAACACAGAGAGCACGGAATTTAGCAGTGTCAACAATTGATCTACAAATTCTGATAGCAGATTTGAAATTCGAAGCTGACTTCTATTTTTCGAACAGCATGCAACTTACTCTTTGGGTATAATGGCAGTAAATTAAATAATACATATAAATTATTATGTTTGGAATTTTTATATGAAGGACACCAGAAATATTATACATAAATGAAATAATGTGTGTATAATATTTAAGTGTGTGGTTTTTAATAAATGTTTAATTATCTTTTAAGATAAATTGATGGATTATTTTTAGTTGGTAGTTCATTATGTGCAAAAAAAAAATTTACATTTTTTTTCATATTAAGATTTAAATCATTTGTAGGCTGACTATTAATTTTCTAAAGTAGAGAATTGATAATCATGTTACGGGAGCATGTTATACAGCCAAAAAACGTGACATTAGGAAATTTGTCTTTCATTAAACTTCAAACATTTATAACTCATTCTAAGCTCTTCTTATCAACTTCAAATCATACCATACTAAATGCAAATATACATATACATGTTACACATAGTCTCAGGTCCATTTTGTCAACATACAAAACACATATTCATACTTAAAAGCCAAATACATACAATATACATA
Source organism: Dalechampia spathulata (assembly GCA_948192965.1). Taxonomy (NCBI): domain Eukaryota; kingdom Viridiplantae; phylum Streptophyta; class Magnoliopsida; order Malpighiales; family Euphorbiaceae; genus Dalechampia; species Dalechampia spathulata. The sequence continues at coordinate 1,316 of CANYBF012253449.1, forward strand.
AAAGTACATGCTTTGTAGCCTACTAATGAACCTTTTAGCATTTTCGTGCCATAACTCACTTTTACATGCAATCAAACCCCATTTTCAACATCTAATTACAATATTAAATCATGTTTTCATAAGAATTAATTGATTACACACTTCTGCCCCCCTTAAACATTGAAAGGTTGAATAGTCCCCAAATTGGCAGCAACTTTGCAACCAAGCTATCTACACATGTAATCATCTTTACCTCATCATTCAAGCATACCAAAGCTTAGAAGTACCAATAATCATCATTCACACACTTTAAATAGTAAGTAAAGTGGTTAATTCAAGGGTTACAAATTAAAGATTTACATAAAATTTCATGTGGTTACAATAGAACATCAAATTCAACAACTTAACTTTCCTATCTTTCATCATTTAATCCATTTCTTTCATTCACATATAATTAGCACAATCCTACAACAACATCCTACTTCATTTAAGACGTAAGAAAACATGAAGAAGAAGAAGAAAGTACGGATAGAGCATATAGAACATTAAAATAACATAAAAACCAAAACATATGCATGATTTTACCTTGGAAAAGTGTTTTTCTTTAACTAGAATGCAAAGGAGAAGGAGAAGGGGGAAGAAGGCGTATGTTAAGTGAAGAAGAAAGGGAATACCACCCTAGTGTTCTTACATAAGATAAGCATAAGACTCTTCTTTAACTAAAGTAAATAAGGACCAATCAAAAAATAACATTTTGCATGCTTATCCTACTTTACTTAACCAATTTATTTCTTCTCCTTTAATATTCATTTTTACATAATATTTAATTATAGCATACATTATCATCAAATACATACATTCTATCCATAAAATATATTTTCCTTAAATAATCTTATCATTTTAGAAAATTATATTTATGTCCTCTTTTCATATTTAATTCACCATTAATTCCAATGATTCTTAAACTCACACTTAGGTATTTTTGACTTATTTTTTTCAACATATAATAACATGTAATACATGTTAAGACATCTCATAATTCATATAGATTCCATCATAAAATATCATTTAACACATTAAATCAAAACACGTATCCTTTACACATCAAGCATAAATTTCACATATTTATGCATATTTATATTTAATGGGGGTATACATATGGCATACTGTGAGTATATGACTGATTACGAGTAGAATATTTAGCTGTTTGTGCATTTAAGCTGTTGGATGATAAATTTTGAATGCTTTAACAATTGATACATAAGGCATATTTTGTAAAATTTTGCTCTTTTCTCTTTATTTCCATGTAAAACCTTCATGTAGCATCATTCTCTATTTTTAGTGACAAATAATCTTTCTTCAATTGTATTTGTTCTTCAATTGCTCATTGTAAAATTTTAAATGAACATTGAGTTGGAATGAGGATGCCTTAAATTTGAAAATTGATATACTTTGTTGAACTAATCCATTTATCATTATAATGAATCACGATTGATGTTGGATCTTTTTTTTTTTGTGTTTTATTGATGTCTTCGTACTTGCAGATCTCCTCTCTTGATTTTGATAAATTGTTGCAAGTTTCTTAATGATTACTATTTGATGGAATGTTTGATGGAATTTTTCTGTGTGTTTTGATAGAGTTTTATGTGTATGTTTGATGAAGTGTTTTTTGTTAATAATGTGTGTTTTAAAATTATGTTGGATAGTTGTATTTGAAAAGGAATTTATTTGATTTGAAAAATCTCATAAAATTTTTTTTTAATATTTTCTAATTTATCATGATAAGTTAATTTTGTAAAAATTGATATTTTTACCAAAAAAAATATAATCGGCAAACTTAAAAAAAGTTTTCTTGCAGGAATTTTAAAAATTTCGGAAAAAATGTATATTAGGAGAGAGCTTAATTAATGGGCCCAAATCGTTAAATAAAGGCCCACGATTGACAAGCATCACTTGGCTAAGCATCGGTGTTGGCTTCAGTACGATGCGTTTTGAAGAATGTTTCTATTCTCTAGATTTCTTCCAGGGTTTGCCCAAAATAGACGAGCATGTTTCAGATTTTGTACCAGACACTCACTTCCTAAAAAGGGAAACAAACAGGATCAGCTTCAGCAATCAAAATTTAATCACAACCATGACTGGTAATGCTCACTTATTTACATACAATTCTATTTCTATGGGTTTTTGTATTTTTCTTATATTGATTTGAGTTTGGCCCTGTGGCTTGAGAATTTGTTTCTTTTTTTCTTAACCCCAGAAGCTGCAATTGGGTCTTGTATATTTTATGATCAATGGAAGTGATAGTGAGTTGGGTTTTGCTTTCGATAGAGAAATGGAACGCTCGGAACATCGATCGGCTCAAGGTTTGCTTTGGTTATTCATGGTGTTTCTTCAAATTTCATCTCACTTTCCTTTTCTCTTTAATCCTAACAATGAATTGAAATTGCAGAAGAAACAACTAGGATTTTAGTTGAATTCATGGAGGTCGCTATAACATCTATTGTATATGCCAAAGGAATATACCCCAACGCTGCTTTTGAGAGAAGACGGTATATGAACGTTGTGGTTCAAAGAGCGAAACATCCGCACCTCAAAGATTACATTCACTCTGCTCTTACTTCTCTTCTTCCTTTTATCAACAAGGTCTTCTTCTTCTTCTTCTTCTTCTTCTTCTTCTTCTGAATGATAATAATTTTCATTATTTTCATGTTCTATGAAAGCGAAACAAATGTAGGGATTGGTGGAAAGAGTGGCGGTTATATTTTATAGCAGTGATTACGTTCCAGTTGAGAGATTTATATTCAAGCTCAAAATGAAACTGTCAAATGCCTTCAACCTCCAAGAAGGCGGCTTGGAATTCTCTCTTAGAGCTTTCTTAATGAAGCTTTCTGTCTCCTTGCCTCTCTCTAAGCCACTTTCACCAGGTAAATGATTCATCTACATATGGTTGAACTTGAACTATGCTCAGCATGCTTGTTTCTATATTTGGCTCAATTGGACTTTGATGGTTGGCTTTGAACTCCAGAGCAAACCGTGTCAAAGCTTCTTGATGGGTGTATTTGTTGTGTTTCTATTTATTAAATTTATTTTAGTGATTCGTATTACAAATGTTATATAAGTAAAGGTTATCTCCCTGTTAGTAGATTGCAGGTGGGAGATAACAGCCTACTTTCGTTCACTTCCTCAGGTTGGGACTAGCAAAGGTGCAGAGTTATGGATACCAACCGATACAAAACAGTGGCAGAAACCTCCCCTGATAACCCCAATCAAGTCAATGAGCAGTGAGCCTTTATGTTTGCAATTATACTTGGAACATCCAAACGCATCAGAACCAACGTCTGAAGAGAAGAATCACTAGACGCCTCCTGCTTCTGTCGTACAACTTAGATGGTTTATGTTAGTTGCCAATCCCTTGTGAATGTTTTATGCAATGCTATGTTAAAGAGGTTTGTTTCTTTAGAAAGAAGCCACGATGTGGAAACATATCATTTGCATCCAGTGGAATCGATAGATTATCTTTCAAATTTCCACCATTTGGAGAACAAAATGCATCATCCTTCTGTTCTAGATATCTTTTGCTCCATGACTTGTTGACTGTGATTTGGGTAAGACAAATCTAATCCATGTCATCTGTTTCTGATATTATGAAAATGTGGTTTAAATTGAATTACTTGTGCCTCTCATCATATTGCAGCAGGCACATTGGTAGTTCTAATGATTCAATATTTACTTAAATTTGGAGTTCTTGGTTACTTCGACTAGATGACATAACTAGTTATTCCTTACCTTAGGATCAAATTCTAACGTAATAATTCTTTAACTTTCTGCAGAGTTGTGATTGTTTTGGAGGGAAGAACAGGTATTTACAAAAACGTAGATGTTAGCCTGACAAGTTATCTACGAATAGAGACAAGTGCAGAAGAGGGAATTGCCAGTTATTTCCTGCAGCGTAGTAGCTCGACAAAGTGGCACTCGGGTAGTCTATTTCTTCATTTCACTTGTTATTCCGACTACTTATATGTCATTTTTGAGAATGAGATAGCTGAGGAGCTTCCTTGTGTACCAAATTAGACCCCTCAGTTTGCCTTTCTTTACTAATCCTACGGTCAGTTGTATTAAGCAATTCAAATAACTCGTAAATATTATAATTGTCATTTACTCGCTGAAATAACTTCACATGATGCACTAAAACTAAAACAAATAGTAGCATACCAAAGTTTCCAACATCAGGCCCCTGTTATACACAAAACTCGAGTCATAATACACAAGACTCGCTGAAACTTCAAACCAGATTGGGCCACTGAGTCTTGCATTGCATCGGTACAGCTTCTGCCTGGTCCTGCTAACCAGCAAAATACCTATCCTTGCAGCCACCACGCATCTCAGCTGCTGGTGGTGTTTTAAGGCCCGAAATCAACCCCATTCTTGTTAATGTTCATGACTAATTAGTTATATTCAACAGTTCTAATGCCCTGTTCAAGAAAAAAAAAAGTTATAATGTTATAGGATTTGGTGTTCTATTGCCTACAAACACGGTGTTTGAACCTTAATTATGCTTGATCTCTTTCAAGTGTACCACGAAACTATTGAACTGATTTAGTAATGAAGTTCATCTTCATTTGATGTTTATGTTAAGAAAAAAAAACCTGCAGAATTGGCATCAGTTATTAATAATACAGGCATATAGGAAGCATATTAACCATGACGGAATCAATGTCATCAACTTGGCCCTCGACGGAGAATGTAACGAGTTCGTTCGTTTAACCTAACATGGATCTTCATGCTCATTCCTCCGCTCACAGTTCCTTCTAAAAATCAAGAGCAATGTGGGTTCTAATGGATCAAAGAGAAAGCCCATCTCTAACATCTTTCAAGTACGCTCTCTGGCGATACATTCAAAAAGGCCAGCGAGGAAGTTGAAGAAGCTAGAACGTTAATGGACCCCATACTTGTGAAGAATTTAAGGAGATTTTTAATGATGTCAAAGGATTGTCCGGCATCATCTGAAATCATTGAATGGGTTTGTCTTTTAGATTCAACACCTTATCGACTCCGTACCCTCAACTTTAGATTTCAACAATTTGCTAATGGAACTTGCAAGGGGTTTTCACGTCTAATCCACCCACCAAAATGCTTACACTATCAAAAGATGTTCATAATTAAGTTTAAAATTCAAACAAAAATAATTCTACGTTGCAGATTTTGACAATCTCCGGTTGGTGTTTTGATAATGGTCCAAAAATATCAGAACCCAGATGAAGACAGAAGCAACCGCTGGGCGTGCAACTATCTTGTAACAGTGAATGAAGTTTAGAATTATTGGTTGGGTTGAGTACACCGACACTTATGTTGTCTACAACCAAGGCATTGTCATGTCTTCTTCGTATCCTATGTTTGAACTACAAGTCATTGGCGTCCATCATCTCTTGTTTTCATGGCAAAGCACACAGTTTCGGTTAGATATTTTTCTGTTTACATACTTGTAGAGACGTGTTAGCACTGTTTGAGATGGAATGTGGATGATACAGAGACCCATGAACAGTTTGTCTTAAAGTGGTGGAGCATGAGCAACTACTTTTCATGTTCGTGAAAAGTCCATGTCTTGCAATGAGATTGTGGGATCAGTGGCAGGCTGAGGCTGAGGCTGAGGCTGAGGCTGTTCTTGCGTAACTGCACAACTTTTCAATTAAACACTCGCTAGGACCGGACAACTCTTTTTCCCTGGAAAGTAAACGACCCCAATTCTTTCGTTTATTAATTCGGCAGACAAGTCATCACTTCACGGTGGAACCCAGTTTCAGGCCCATTGGTTTTAATCACTCCTGTCCTGTCTGGTTCCGTCCCTTGGTCCATTTCATTTGTTAGGTCTTAAATGTTTATTTATGTTTTTTTATAAATCCTGAAACAATCTCAGAGCATATGATTTGATGCGTGTGTGTGTGTGTGTATATATATATATATATATATATATATATATAGAGAGAGAGAGAGAGAGATCATAATACTCATTAAAACAAGAAGATTAAACAGTAATTAGCATAATCATAGGATAAACAATGCTGACTACCAAGCACCCAGCTGCACATGGGAAGGATAAGCTCATTCCCGGCGTGAAATATCTTCCAAAGTATCGTTTAGTGGTTTGATCAGCAATTTAATTGATTTTATTTGGTGGGTGTGTGTCTATTAAACTTCTAATCATGTGAAAAATGGAATTTTGGCAACTGTTTGTTATCTAAAACCTTTTTGAAAAAAATGGGCAGAGACAGAGAAACTGAAATGACAAATATGGTGGCAACGTCAATCGAAAGCAATTGGCATCTGCTGCTATAATGGGTAGAAAACGTATCCGAAAATTTTCCCAACTTGTCAAAAAAATACAAACTCGGAAAGCAAAGTATTCACATTCCCAAAGCAAAAACGAGTGCCATCAATAATGTGATTGATTGAAATAATTTGAAACAATGATAATGATAATTGGTTTTGTTGTTATTGTAAGATAATTGATGTAATCTTTGGGATTCTGCAATGTTGATCCATTCCATTATATTAATAGTTGAGATGTCAAGTTAGATTAGACATATGGCAATAGTGTGTAATGAAGAGGTGGGCAGAATTAGTTAAGTCTAGATCATGTGTAGGCAGTGCTTAAATACACCTCAGGAAAAGGTGACTAATTGGGTCACTTTCTTTGGTTTACTTGGAAACTAAATTATATTAAAATACTGCCCACTATGGTGTATATATATATATATTGTTGGTGCATGTGAATATTAATATTAAAATGAATTCTTTTAGGACCATGATGATTCAAACAGGGTCCAAATTTAAGGTGACAAAGGTTGATGGTCCATTATTGGTAGGCCCAACGATATCCCCCCCATATATAAGCAATGGGTTGTTGATGATAGCACAATAATATTGCACTCTATAGTGGAAAGTAATACCATATTTTTATTTTTCCTCCATTAATTTTGGTCCAAGTTGTGTTGGATGGTACTTTTGAAATGTCATCATGTCAATCTCAATTCAATTCTCATATCTTTTTCACTGTGAGAATGTGAAGCTTTTCTCAAAAGGAGATGGGAGAAACAAAAGAAGGGGGAAAAGGAAACCAACCAAGTGCATCACTTGATATACATATATATTGATGTTGTTCTTCTTGATGGGTATCCTTTCACTACATATCATTATTGTGATTTTTAACCAGTTACTTAGTCCAATCACACCTATCCATCCACTTGGAAAATCCATTATATTTGCTAGTTATGTTATATGGTGTTTCCCACTTTAACAAATTTAAACATGGATAATTTTTAGTGGGTTGGCTTTTTGGGTAGTGCCTAATGTAGACAAGAATGAACTATGCATATCTATCTATCTATATATATATTCTCTAAGAAAAGTGACAAATGAAATGAGAGAGAAAGAAAGAAATGATTTGGGCAACGATGGAGGAGTTGGGTTAGGTGGGTTAGGAACCACAATCTTCACAAAGATGAATTAATGGGAGGAGTGAGACTTGATAGTAATGTCACATGGCTACTATATATTGTATAACTAGGGTATAAACAAGCCCAACCGTTCATGAGCTACTCGGAATTCGATTCGATAAAAACTTGTTTAAACTCGTTTAGTAAATCTTGATTAATAAATGAGCCGAGCTCAAGCTAGACAATAATCGACTCGTTTAAGTTCGTGAGCCTGCTCGATAAGAAGCTCGTGAGCTAACTCGTTAATTTATGTAGAAAAATTTAATTTTAGATATATAATCTATAAACTTATAATCATATAAATATATAAAAATATTTTTTAATTTAATTATTGATATAAAATTATAAATATCTATGAAATATAATACTCTTATTAATAATTTTTTTATTTTTTAAATAAAAAATAAAAAATGTATATTAAAATTTATATTTATTAGCTCGTTTAAGGTTCGATTAAGCTCATTTAAGCTCGCGATACATCGGAAAGCTCAGCTCAACCTTGATTCGATTATAAACGAGTTAAGCCTGAGTTAGTTAAAGCTTGGTTCAGCTCGACTCGTTTACATCCTTATAACTAGTGGGGGATATATATATATATAAAATCTTTTGGGGGGGAGGGAATTGGCAATAAATAATGTCAATGTCAATCTTTAGCATTACTCCAGGCATCACACCCAAATGAATCCATCCATGTAAAGCACACTCATGGCAGGTCATTGAAATAACAATGTTCATCGTGTTAGATACGATTTTCTAGGTGAATAATGAGGGTGGTTTTATGCCCTTCTTTTAGGATGCTTAATCTTGACCCACCACCATGCCTTTGCATTTTGCTTTCCCTTTTATTAGCATTGTAGAACGAGTTTGTGCAGAGTAAGAGGAGGGATTCATCATCATCAAAAACCCCTTTCCCCTATTAAATTTATTAGATTTATGCGATCCCCCCGACCCTTATTTGCTTGTCAAGCACTGAACCTATTTTCCATAGAATAGATCAACAATATCATAGTTAAATTAACTTTGAGGGAGGGGTTGTCATTAAAGTATTAGCTTGACTTGCTTTATTAGATGACTTGCGACATGGGCATTAGTGGGCCTTTCAGGTAAACAAGAAAAACAAAGAAAGAAGGCAAAGAAAATCAATTGCATGATGATGGAACTCGAACATGAGAGAGACCCTTTTTCTTAAAAAGAAAAGAAAAATGGAAGAAAAAGTTAGGGTTGGCATCATGGCCCCATCGGCCTGCTGCCACTTTGATTGGATCCATGTTCATATTCTATGCTTTGTATTGGCCATTAATTTACATCGAAAGGCCAGCCCCACCACCCCCTCATCTCAAACAATGGAATATGGTTTTTATTGTTATTATTAATACTATATAATATAATATATACTTAAGTGACACACAGTTCCAACCGTTTAACACCATTAACTTATAGCTAGTCCTTTTCTGATGGGTTTCTCTTTCTCTCTCACCATACAAAGTTACAAAAACAAAATAATAACAAGATAAAGAAAAGTGGCAGAGGGAAGAAGGGAGAAGCATGGAGCTGGCTAGATACTTGAAAATGGGCATTGGGTCAAGTGTCACTTTCCCTTATAGTCGGCATTTGGTTGGCCTTGTGCGTAGTGTGTACGTGACGATGAATTCGAGCATTGGCTTGTACATTTTTAGTCTTTTGTTGGAACATGTAAATCTCTTTTATCATAAGATTGTTATTGGAGGTATCTTGGCACATAGTAGACAAAATCAAGCTTAATAATAAAATCTTAAACAAATAAAAGGAATATGACCCACATGAAATGGATATGTAATTCTATTGGGAAAAGGGACCACCTCGTTCTATACCAATCTTTCCTTCACATTTCTTTATTTTCGGAGCAATGGGACATGGGATTTCGTGATTCTGCGACTTTGGGTTTTGCCTGCCCTACCTTCCTCACCTTCGCATTCATAGACACCCTTTGATTCCAATGTGCATTGCACCACCCACCAACCCAAACCCACATCATCATTTCTCACATTCTATCACCATTTAGTAATTACTTTCTCCTCTTTTGACAATCCCCATTTATCTATTTTAGATACCTTTTTCCTTTCAAAACAAAAGCTAGGTCTCCTTTATATAATATATATGTTAGAATGTAATCCGGTTTAAAATAAGAATCAAATGTTACACCGTCAACATCGAATAACTTAATCCCAATGTCATGCAAAGGACCCACTTGTTAATTATATGTGAATATTTATTTAATGGGCAATTGGTGTAGTTCCACAAATAACAAATCAAACTCCTTAATCATGACTCATACATGATTATATTATTCTTCTTAATCACAATAGCTCATCATATTCCTACCAAAACCTCATATTAAGTTGCACTTTGGTTGGATTATATTGAAAATTCTCTTAATTAGGAGATTATGACATGTGCTTAATGATGCTTAGGTCAAATCCTACCATACCAAAAAGATAAGCACCACCCATAAAGTTCCAAAATTTAGCCATCGACCCAAAGGTTATCGCAGAAACAGAAAGTTTTCTTGGGACGAATTCTTAGCCAAACATTTCTGACAATGACATCTTTGAATATGAGTAAATTATACCACCAAATCACAATTATGGTTGAATTACTTGTTTCTATCAGTTCTTTAATCATATCCATAAAATGGCATTGCCATTGCCATTGCCATGGCAGCATTCACAAGGATATTATCAATATATTATGTTGTCAACAACCCAATTAGTCTTTGGTTGACGCTACCCATTTGGAATTTTTTTTAGCTTTAATAAACCGCTAATTATGCTAATCAATTCAACTCATCATCACTTGTCTATTTCTCATTCGGCCAAGTTTTTCCATTTCTGTGATATTACTTTCATGCTTTTTATAACATCGTAATTTATTCAATCATTTTGCGGTATACATTTGATTAATTTGTTAATCATCGATTATTTTTCTAGTTTAATTTTATTTACGATTGCTACCCATTTCTCAAAAATTGAAAATTTTATATATAATTCAAAATTGATTACCGTAGAAAATTATGGATGAAAATCAAATTAAAAAAAAAGGAATACAAGGACTAGTGATATTAAAAATGCCTAAACTTGAAGACAATTATTGGTAAGGAATAAGTGTATGAAAGGGAAAAATGAAGCTTTCAATGTGGCCAACTTCCAAATGGTGGCAAGGCAACATGTGAAAGTGACCAAATGTTCTTACTGATAATTATAATTGTCATCGCATTGATTTCCAATTGTACTATTTCCACCTTTCCCTTACATCTTAGTCTCTTCCCACCAAATCCACACCCCCTTTTTCTTTTTCTTTTTTCCTGATTTCATTGCAAGAAGTTGACGGTTTTTAACTATCAAACAGCACTGACTTGCTCTATTTTAGTGCCTAAATATGTAGAGGTTGTACAATACAATGAATTGTCAATAAAGCTATTAGGATATTATACAGTGTCCTACTCTCATGCCTCTTCCTTCGTCCTTCTCCTTGCAATGCTTGTATGTTCCAACCTCTAACGTCAGCCTCATTTTATAAATAAGATGGAGTTTATTTTAAAATAATTTAATTTAGTTTTCAATATAAAATCTTAAAAATTATATTTTTATTAATAAATCTTTTAATTTTTAAATAAATAGTAAATAACTTATTATATAATCTACTTAAGATTATATTAAATTTATTAAATTTGATAATAAAACTCAATTGAAATATAATATAAAAAAAATGAGAGGATTGAAGTTTAGTTATTTATAGGGTAGAATGAGAAGAAAGATACATATAATAATAATAATAATAAAAAAATAAAAAAAAGAAAGGCGGAAAAAGAAGTAAGATATCTTTTTGAGGTAAAAAATGTGGATATACTTTTGGAGAGATTCCTCGGCAAAAAGACCTTTTTATCATTATCAACTCAAGATTTACCCTCCAAACACAACTACTACTATTACTTTATAATACCAATAATTACGCCTGTACCCTTCAAGTACCCTTTTCACTCTATTTCAGAAAGCCCTTTTTTAATGGCTCATTTACTGCTAATAAATTGATTAATGGATTGTAAAGTAAATAAGAAACAAGTCTTACGGAGAAAGATACGTACTATACATATTAGAGAGGGGAATAGGAAAGGGAAGGAAGGAGGAATCAGATTCACGTGTTTTGGAGGGTATGCCGGTCATAAAGGGACAGATGGTCCTGATATGGTAGTGGGGGCCCACAAGTGGACCTCAAAAAATCCTACAAACAAAATCTCCCATTATTTTTGTGTTGTCCTTTCTTACTTTCTCCTTACTAAATGCTAACTTTGTTTTCTTCTGTCTTTGCTTAATTTTTTTTTTATATGTTTCTTCTTAATTCAATCTTATTCCGTCTTTTCTTTTCTTTTTCGAATATATATATATATATATATATATTCTGAAAATGATCCATTATTCCATCCATTATTCGGATATTTTTTAAAGGTTGTAAAGGCTGAATGGGAATTGAAGATGACTTGTAAACAACTTGGACGTATGTAATAAGTATTTTCTATGGAGGTACGACTATTATTGGAGCTTTGTAATATTCCCGTTTGAATGTGACCCTTTTTCCCCTTCTTTTTTTTTTTTTGGTATATTGACTATTACCATTATATTATTAAAAATAGTTTTTTGGGTTTATCTATTTTTCAGGATAAAAAAATAATAGTGAAAAAATTCCAATAATAATGCCGGAAAGCGATCCCAAAACCAACAAGACTGGTCATAACATCCAAAGGCAAACGGTCCCCAATTTTGACAATTCGATTCCTTATCGTATTATTTTATAATCTTACGAAACTAATGGTAAATGGTAAATATAAACAAATTTTAGCAGATATAATTGGTAGTTTTCATTTAATAGTAATATTAATTGGCCAGATTTACGTGATAATCACACTATCCTTTTAAAGAATGTCACAATTTCCTTGAATGCTCCAACAAGTCCTTTTTTATTTATATAAAAAAAAAAAAACCATCACATGAATTGAAAGCTTTTTGAAATGTCCAGGCAACTCGAGACTTTGTCTTAAAATTAGCGTCAATAAACCATTTATCAATAATTTCGTTAAAAGTATAAATAATAAAAAAAAAGAAAATAGTTAAAAACAAAATTATGAAACACGTCGGCATGTTCATCACGGCATGTGAAAAGGAGTTAAAACGTGGCTCTTGTCTTTCTCATCTCTGATTACATGCATGATTCATTCTAGAGTTGAATCGATGGAAAATATATATTTTTTTATTTTAAAGGAAATTACGGATAAATAAAATTAGAATTATTATATAAAGAAAAGTATTATTTAAAGAAATTGATAGAATATGACTGGAATCCCATCAAATCAAAGGGCTAACTCAAACTCGTATCTTTACTCTTTGATAATGCTTACCAGTTCCCATGACGTCGCCTTATCATTTGACCTTTTCTTACTGTTTCACCCATTGAAATATGTGTAGTGTTGCTTACAAGTTAGAAATGATGATATTAATATTTTAATATATGCTAATAAATAGATAGGATTATGAGGTAAATAAGGTTAGGTGAATTTGCAGTTATTATAATCATAATTACTTAGGGTACTAACAAATGATAAAGGTGATAATTGTGATTTTGGTAGGAGTTTAATCATGGCGGGCATCGTGGCGAAGGAGTCACATGATTATTCTAATAGCAATAAACATGGTGTACAATGCAGCAGGGAGACCATAATTAAGGGTAATTGTTTTAAAAAGAAGAAGATCAGTAATAAAGAAAGGGGGAAAAGGGGATGCAGTCAATTGTGATTGTTTATAGACGTTGGAGAAAGAAAAGTGGTGAAAGTAATTGAGAAGAAATAGGGGAGGAATATGATAATGAAGGTGGAGGAGGTGGTGGTGGGTACTTTATGATGTAGTCCCTATTGACAATGACAAAAGAGAGGCAGCAAAAGTAACGTGCTAAGGACGGGCCTCGTTCATTTCAACAACCACCCATCAATATGATCGCTCCGTTCAGAGTAGTCAAGGTACAATCACACCCTCCACCAGTCCCACACCGCTATTATACACACCGCCTCGCTATTTTCAATGAATTTTTACACGCTAACCTGCGCCACCCGTTGAAGATATCGTTGTCATCTTTTGTCATCTATCTCCATCCTTATTAAATTTAGCCTTTTTTTTTTCTTTTTCCGATTATTTATTTCATTTTATATGTATGTATGTACAGAGAAATGTGTGCTAAAGAAAACTGATAATGATAACGTCGTCGCCTAGAATACGCCAAGTGATGATGATGCACAAAGATACGGTATTTGCCCCTGACTGACTCCCTTCGCTTTAATTTTTCCTTTTTTCCTTCATCTAGGTGTTATCAATTTCTCCTTTCATGCCTGTTTCGGCGGGGCTCTTCAACCATCCATTCTCTTGTCCTTTTCCTTCTCCTCCTTTTATTTTCTGGTACTGCTGGTATCACCGAATATAATATCTTTTTTTTTTCCATATAAATCTATATAAAGCCGATAATCTCATCCACCAAAATTGATGCAAACAATCTTTTGCTCATTAAGATATACAACTATATTTCAGTTTTCAAAAGGATCTGATCTCCAAAGCTCATGAGTAATTAAGATTTTCAGGGACTGATAATCGGGTTGAACAGGTCCGAGGGCAGTTAGAAAATTCAAACGCTGAAGATAGGCATTATCATGTGAACTGATGGTGAAAAGCTGGATAATTGGGGATATGGAAGAAAGAGAATAAAATAGTGGGAAATCTATAACAAGAACTAGAATAAAGCTAAAGAAGGAAAAAGGAAGGAAAGAAAACAAGAAGAAAAAGGCACATTTCTGCAGAGCACCTCGGTTTGCACTACACACTCCCTGTGAATCTTCTGAACAAATGACCACATCACCACGGAAGATATAAAACAAACTTGAAACCAAAATCCAAAAACAGAAAATCAGAAACAAAAGAGAAATTGGTGCGTCTGGGTGCGCGCACGAGAGAGAAGGGTTTAAGCTTTTATTGATACCGCACAATAACAGCGACATTTGCGCGCGTCCTACGTGTCAGCTTTTGCCTCACATCTGTTCCTTTCAAGTTCTCGTTGACTCCACGCGTTAATGGGCGCTTGGAAACACACGCTCTCCCATCGTTAAGTACTGTCGGGGTGGATGCGTGCTCTGTTAGCACGGGACCCACTTCGAGAACCCACTCTCCCCACGCCCCTACTTCTCTCATCCTTTTGCCTTTACTCTCTCCAGCCCCGAGGCCCCGAACAAACCTCGTCCGTTTGCGATGCGTCCGACTTATGCTTAAAATGCGCCATCTTATCCCGTCTTTTAACAACATCGTAAACTAAAAAAATAAATGAATAAAATAAAATACTAATAGTTCCAAATGATTGTATCCTAGACGAGCAGCAGCAGCAGCGGCCGCTTCTTTTATGATCATTTTATGCACGTTAATGAATTTCTCAGAACCATCAACCAAGGAAAAATTTGATGAAAAGAAAATTGGAAATGCAATGAACGAATCATTCTGACAATATCAGTGATTGAAAAAAAAAACATAATTTTTTTGTTTTCTTGAAATTTTTGTTTAGTTTTGTTTTCTGGTGCCTATCGGTTGTCATCTATCAAGACATGTTAACATGGAAACTGGCATTCTTGGTGGCTTTACAGATAGGGCATGTATTGAGACTAGACCCACAAACAGTACACAAGCAAAGATGCCTGCACGGCAACAGCAACACACTTGACTCCTCTTTTCTACAGTTTCTGCACATCCTTCTGTTGTTTGAATCTCTCTCCTTATACTCCTGTCCTACGCCTGCTATCATGCATCTTTCCGATGATATTTCCTTTTCCGCCTCATCGCTGCTCCCGCAGCATGATTGCGCGTCGTCCATTATTGCTGCTGCTTCATCTAATCCTGCACGCTCGTCCTTAACCTGCGCTGCAAGGACTTGTTCAAGATTGGTCCTTAGAGCATTGGCCGTTGCCTCGTTGGTTTGTGCCAGGTCTCGCCATATTTGATTCTCGATGCATAAAGACTTCACTTTTTCTTCAAGTGCCCAATTCAATTTACCCATCTTTTCAATTTCTTCTTCCTTTGCCCTTAGCCTCTTCACCATACCTTCTTCTATCGCCCCCATGATTCTTCTCGCTTGTCTCTTTCTTTCATCTTCCAACTCCATTCTCACTTTCTCCATCTGTACACCACATTTTAATAAAAATAAATCAATAAATATCGACTAATAATTATGGAGATATAATAATAATAGTATTATCATTTGGCGCAGTTGATCATAACTAAAAAAAAAGACAACAGAAAAGGCAATGATAAATGCTTACATGTTGGGAAATAAGGTGGTCGATGTCAAGTTGCTGTTGTTGGATCTGGAGGGAGAAGTCTTGACCCAAAAACGAGAAAGGAGAAGCAGTTTTATTGTCAGGCTGTGGGGTTGAGTATGAGAAGAGAGGATTGATGGAAGAGTCTCTTGGGCGTTTTCTTGGCATAGGAAGATGATGATTGTAGGAGAGACCGCTTTCTGATTTGATTGGTGTTTTTTGAGGGATTGAGTCTGTAATCAAAGAATTATACATGGGAAGAAGTGTTTCTGTCGTTGATGTAGTTCCTGATAACGGAAGACGGTATCCCAACTGAGTATTATTATAGATATTTGAATTTACTTCGACTGGATTCATTATTTCCCTGTAAAACACACACATCAATATGCATACACATTGACATATGAAAAAAGAAAGGAAAAAGAGGAGAAGAAGATGGCGAAAAGCACAAACCTGTTTCCTAATATCTGAGGGGGGAAGAGATTGAGATGGCGAGCTTCAACAGCCATGGGAAGAAAATGAAGAGAATGATAGGATGATGATGGATTTTATAATTGGTATCGGCTGTGTTAATAATAGGCTGAAGAAGGCTTGAGTTTTGGTTTCTTGGTGAGTAGTAATTGGTTTGGAGAAGGCTGAGGTGATGATGTTGGTTTTGGTTTTATTAAGAGGGAGAAGAGAACAACAACAATACGAGAGAAATGAAACAAAAGCGGGCATGCAATAGAGGTGGCAAGGCTGTATGGTGGGGTTTATTTAGGGTTTGGTTTGGTCTACAGAGAGAAACAACGTTGGATAGCGAGAGAGAGAGAATCAATCCATCCCCCACACATATATATTAATAATTTTTGGCTACAGGTTTTTCTTAAGTGAAAAATGGAATTCAGAGATGGAATAGAGTGAGAGAGAGAGAGGGATTTGTTTCGTTGGTTTGGGTTATATTTTGTCTATTTTAGGATTTGGTTACCAGAAAAAGCCCATTTACCTACTTGGCTCCAATTCTACAACAAACCAAAAACATGGTCTCCCCCGTAATTATATCTATTCTATAGGGGCATTTCCGATATATTCTGCACATTCATGTTAACCGGCTTCGCTTCCCCTTCACCAAGTTCTTCCGTTATCATCATTGTAAACGAAATAATAATAATAATAATAATAATAATAATAATGGAGGCTGTTGGTGGAGATTAAATATAACTGACAATCAGCAGGGGCATCTTCCACGTAATCAATTGCCGACTCGACCCTGCTGATGAGTTCCACGTAGGTTCAATAGAAATCATGGGAGAGAAGACGAGAGTAGGGTCCACGTTAACTCCTGTGGGACAGGAGTTGCAGAGAGAGAAAGCAGACAAAACAAATGGGTGGGGTCCATGTATAGCACCCAGCGTGGCACGTAGTAGGGCCCATACAAAATTGGATTGTCGTCAATAAAAAAGGGAACTAACCAGCGGCTGCAGGGAAAGGGGTACGGCGGACCAGTCGGTCATTTGGCAGTTTCCTATCCTTTTCCTTCATTTACTTTATTAGCCCTTTTGATATTTTCTTTTCTCAACTTAGACACGTTAATTCATGCTGGTCGCATGGGGAACGTTTGCTTAGATTTGGCTCTCTTCGCGCCACGTGCCTTCCTATTAAAATTTATACCCAGTTTTCTTTTTTTTACCACTTGTCCAATTTTATCCTAGTAATTGCTTATGTAAGCATTGAGCTGGCATTTGGAAACTTCTTGCAAGTATAGAGCCTTCTCCCTGCCTTGGAAATTTGGGTCTAACTAAACCGTGTCTCATTTTTCCTTGGAACCATCGATGTTTCAATTCTCCGTATTTGCTTGCCCAAGTTTGCTCGTTGTCACGTTGGGTCTCCATGGCATTTTTTGACCATCTTCTTTTCTTCCAAATAATTGCAACGATTAATCACTTGGCTAATACTGCTATTAACTTTTTGACCGGAGATTAATCATATCAGTAAAGAAATAATCATGTACATGTAAATCAAGATTCCTTTCCCTTTTCTTAATCTAGAAAAATGTATTCCCAAGTTCAATGAAAGCCTCGTTACCCAAATTTGACCATGCAACCATATTAAACAAAAAGTCTGGCCAAATGCATGAACACACCCACTCTACTCTCGTGCTTACACATACCAAGATATCTGTGAATACATTTATGGCAATCTATTATATGTACCCATCACTACCATCCTCAGCTATGCCTCTCATTTTCAAATTCCTGACTTTTACCTCCATTACCTTTCCAATCAATATTAATACCAATTTCACTGGCAATCAATTATTCAAGATATTGGATAAATTAGCCCCAATTAAAGGAGACAAAACGACAATTAAAATCCACCATTTTTTAATCTTTGCCATGAAGAAATATTTCTTTGCAGAATCGTCCTCATATTTCAAGGAGAAGCATGGATTCTATATTTTTTTTTTTTAAGAAAAATAGTGAGTATTGTAACACCAGAGTGCAATGATCTTTAGGGTAATTATATTAGAAGCAAATATGAGAGGCACATGGGGAAGTTAGAGAAAAGCAAATGCATAATTATAAATACAACACACGCCGCATGAGGCAGACCGTACAGACACAGGGCCACACGGCATTAAAATAAGCACCTTGGCTTGTACTTCTCCCCCATATCCCTGACTTCATTTTGGCAATTTCACAAACACCTCAATCATGGTAACAAAGGTATGCTTAAAGTAACCCTCCTTCTCTCTCTCTCTCTGTACATATATATTATTAGATATTAGATGCAGCCTTTGTAAATGTGCAAGAAAAATGGAATCTTCACAACAAAACTATACTTTGCCACTTTAGTAGAGAAAGTGCCTGTATATTGAATATGGAAAGGAATTAATTGCTAGCTGACATCGATGTTTGGTTGGGCCTTTAAAATTTTAGCTGTAAAAATTTGACAGATTTAGCTCTTTGTTTATTGTTAATCAATGAAAATATAGTGAATTGGTTTTCGGAATTGGAATGAATTCACCTAAAAAGTTGATTGAGTTTGGATGATCAAATAGGACCCCTTAGAAGTTCATCTTAATTGGATCACAAGAAAAGTGAGGCACATTCAACTTATGAACCGGGTTTAATCACGGGGAGAGATGGATGATATGATTACTAATGAATAATCAAGAAACTTGAAAAGATAAAGAAAGAAGAGAGGAGGAACCCACAGGAGGAAAATTAGATGACAAGTAGCTAAGTCGGATAAAATATATGGATTCAAAGTTCACTCCTTTCACTTTTATTCTACCTCTATTATTGCACGCATCAAGCCCACCATTTCAACCACACTTTAGTTTAACCATCACCGCCATTGAACTAAAAAAGAAAAAAGAAAAAAGAAAAAGAACCCCATTCATATATATATGAAAAGCCAAGTGAAAAATCAAGAAAAGTTGGGGAAAAAGAGGTAATGGGTCACAACCCATATAACAATTCTATGACTTTATGGCAAGAAATCGAGAAAAAAAGAAAAGATACTAAATTGAACGGTTATGATTGCTCTAGCATGTTGTCATGATAAATCTGGACAGTAGAATTTGATTAAAGAAGGAATATATAGATAATATATGGTATAAGAGGTGGGGGTATCATGTGTGTTTGTGCTTCCCCTCTTTTTAGGGCAAATGTATTGCATCTTGACTTGGTGCGGGGGATTTTTTTTTTCCTTTTCTTTTTCTTTATCTTTTCTCCCATTCAACTTAAAGTTGATGTTTTATTGTATTCTACATGTGATATCCAAATCTTGTTACCCTTTTGTTTAATCTTTTTAACTTGTATAATACGAGAATCTAAGCTTATTGTTTTGATTATTTGATTTCCCTTTTTATGCCTTTCGGGAATCTCATTCATCAACCCCACATGCACCAAAACAAAAACCAAAACCCTGATCTTTTAATATGTGTCAGCCTCATTGTTCTCAGTAACTTATATTAAATCAAGAAAGAGATGGTAGCTAGCTAGCTAGCTAGTGTTTGTAATGAATGAAAGCTTCTTTACATTACAGCAAATCATAAAGCAAGGAAAGCAATGGACGCTGAGCTTGATGTTTTTATTTATTTATTCATATTTGGATTTTGTAAAGTTTGGTTCTTTAGATGACCCTGATGGGGTCAGTTAAGCTATTATTATTTCTTGTATTGGAAACATACCTTACTTGTACCAAGGATTCGTAGAAAGAGAGGTTAGCTTTGCATCTCTGCCAAAATAAATTTGACCGTTAGCTTAGGAGAAAAAAAAGTGGAAGAAGAATTAGTGGGTCGAGAGAAAGGGAAAGATTATATATACACACACATATGCAATGCAATACATGATAAGCATTCATGGATATGTGGACCCAATATTGGATAAAAGGAGGGTACTTGATTCTCTCTATCTTCATTGATATGGTATTGTATGCATTTATTCATCCATCTTTCGTGACTAATAATTGAAGGGGGGAAAAAACAAAAAAAACAAAAGAAAAGAAAAAGGGAGAAAATAAAATCATATGGTACATGCAAAGAAAGAAAAGATGGGAGGGGAGGAGACGTCAAAAGAGGAGTCGGTTGAAACAGGGAGACTTGGGGGGGGGGGGGGGGGGGGG